>SWBJ01000352.1:0-52008 GCA_024195555.1 Aureobasidium sp. EXF-12298
GCATCCCGTCCGCTCTGCCATACATAAGCAGTTGAACGGCAGATTAGTACTACGGTGGGTGACCACGTGGGAATCCCTGCTGCTGTACGTTTTGCATATGTTTTTGCTCTCTGCTTTGCCTGCAGAGTTCGTTTATGTCCTTGTCGTTGTGTGTGCCGCGGGTGCTGAGCTTCCTCGCAAGGAGATGCGGAACTCTGAAGCTTGGATTCTCACAAAGCAAGTTTATCTCGGGGTTTAACTCCATACATCACATGCAATATGGTATGATATTTTTCTTTCCCTTGCTTACATTGTACGAGGAGTGGGAAGATGAAGATGTTGATGAAGTCGTTTCTATGGAGAATAAACTGACGCTGTGTAAAAATGCTGTATGGGTATGCTTCTTGTGTCCAACAAAAGAGAAAAGCCAGATACCAGAACGCCGAAAATATGGTTAGTCGTTAGTCGTAGTAGTCCTTGTCGCTCAGATGCGAGTGGCGTTGAACCACTCAGACAGAGTGGGGCTAGCTGTTGTCAAAGCTACTTCCTACCTGCAAAGCCTCGAGCTCTCTTCTGCGTAGGCTTTCTAGCCATCTTCTCGTCTGCACGGTCGGCAGTGGACGCTTCAGCAGCATCACCACGACTCACACTCATCGCAGCCATCGCTCCAACAATATCCTCCTCCTCCTTCTGAACCTCAGAGTTCTCGTTCTTGGCAGCATACCTAGCCTCATTACCTCTAGCGCCTCTGCCATAGCAATGAGTATACAGCGCATGCATAAGATTCTGAACCTGTGTATTCGCATCCCAATTTGCCGGATACACAGTCTTGCTGAACACACTGCGAGAACTGCTCCAGTCCTGAGGTATCTCTTTCCAGCCACCGAGCACCTTGATGATAGTTTCGAGATCAGAAGTGCTGAGCTGAGACCAGTATCCCGGACGCTTCTTGCAGCAGAATAGAACGATGGCCATGGGGAGGGAGAAAGTGTCGCCGTAGGACAGAGCGATGCTTCTGAGTTGGCGCAGTTCGTCGATTGTGTAGTTGATTTCGTCGCCAGGTATAGCGCGAATCCTACGGACATCAAAGGGATTGATGGTGTTCGAGGACAATGCAGGTAGATGTTTGAGCAGACCCAACTCGCAGAGTTTGTCGTAAGAAACGGCTTTGTAGAAAGTCCCTCGATGACGCCGTGGATGAGATACTCCTCTTCATAGTCGTAGTCACCTCTGCCAAGGATCTTGCCCAAAGCAGGAACGTGGAAAGCAGGGTTGGATTTGGCCAATTCTTCAGTATCGATGATGGCGACATGAACAGAGCCAGAAGATTTACGGCGGTGGGCGTAGTAGAATGCAAAGTATGGAGAGTGAGACCAGGAAGAAAATTCTGTTAGAACCACAGCGCCTCCCAGATGTGACATAGTGTTCTTGATGAACTCGGAGCGAGTCATGTCATAGACGGACTTGTGACCTTTTGATGTGGCAAAGGCGAAGGGTGTGATGGCAGTAGTAGTGTTGAGCTTGCGGTCACCGCCTGATTTTGCAAGCCACATGCGGAAGAGATACTTGGGAACATTCTTGCTGGCCTCTATATGTCGAATCCGTCAGCTGAAACCACTCGTAAAAGGAGAGAGTTGAAGGTCGTACGCTTCAATTTTGTTCTTAGAGCTTGGTCATCCTTGATAGGCTTTTCGTTGGCGCTCTTGATGGGATTTCTGTAGTTCTCGAAGGAAGGATCCCAGCCGAAGTTTGACATTTGGTGTTGACGTGGGAGAGAAATGAGACTGAGATGTCAATCGGGGCGTAAGCGGATTACTGCGATTGTTTAATCGCCTTGTTACGCTCATATTAGCGACCCATGGCCAAAGATTTATATGCTCCATGAAATCCAGCATGGTCGACCAGGACAAAGAAATGCGAGACTCATCCTACTCTGCTGCTGTATACAGCAAAAGACAGCAATGAGTCTGGAAGATGAATCTGTGCCCATGTTTCTGCTATGTCAGTGTCTCAGACAGCCATAGGTGTCTCTATCATATCATCGCATTCAGACGTAGGTCTTGAGGCGTCGTCATACATGTCTAATGTCCAACCAATTGGAGCATACCGGAGACAAGTTCATAATTCGGTGCTGCTTGAAGACCTCATGGTCTCCTGGTCCCCATCATCTATTATAATGGCTGATCAACCTCCAGCTGAACTGACACAAGATGGCGGTATGATGATGCATGTGTGTAACCGACATCCAATTCAAGTAGGGTGATCTTTCGAAAACAGTCAACAGGGAAATCCTCAGACAATATTTCTTCGTGAAAGTGGACCTGAGTTACGATTTCGGAAGGAGAGCCTAACTCTGATCAACGCTGTCATATACCTGTCAAAAAAGAATATCGCGTATACGGTAATATTGATAGAGCAGTTTGCGACGATCTTTGATGAGGCTGCCAATAAGATTCCAGGTACAGAGCAACAAAGCGCAACGATTGTATGCCTGACGTGAGTGGAGCTTCGTGATAAGCCGATAAGGTTTTGGTGACAGTCTTGTTTAGAATCGGGCCGAAGATACATCAACAGTCTACAACCACGATCTCTCGCGCTTGCGATGTATACGTTGATGTGTTACAACAGAGGAACCTGAACACCTTCCGGCTATCTTGTCTGCATCTGCAGCTGCATGTCTGACCTACTGATCTGATACATCCAGAGCCGTTCGAGGGCCAACCGACAAGCAGTTTGCTCTCAATGCCGGTCTCACGCGTGAGACTGCTAATTGGACTGACACGAACTCATGTGCCGTTGAATAGTGTACAAGAATGCTCACTGATTGAGATACAACCCCGCTCTTCTGGATCTAGAGTGTCAGTGTCCGATAACTCCTTTTGTGCGCAAAGTATTTGTAGAAGACCCACTCCTGGGAGGCGTTCCTGAGGAGGGCTTGATATTGGCAGCTCTCATATAGAGGACTCCACATTGCGCGGTTACGACGAAAAACTTATCTAAGGTGAAGGATTTGGGTGTGCCTCGAAGTAGGTGCTTGTCCCAAAGGGATAGATGGCAAACAAGATACGGCAAGGTGTGCATGAACGGTCTGACCGGCTGTCCTTGCCATACGTTGGAGCCCTGCTGTCGAGACTGTAGATCTCGTGCCTCATGCCGAGCTGACTTGCGAGAGCGACCTATCCATTGATCCAATACGGCAAAGATGGACTATCAGAGCAAGTAAAAGCCACTCGGCTACTCCACACTGAAGCCGTTGTTGTTAAACGCTCCGGGCGTAGTCTAATAGACACGTTAAAAATGTGAGACCAATACTTGCTTGCACTTTTTCGGAATCAAAAGAGTTAATCTTGCAGGGGCTGGAGCCACAGGGTACGAGGCTTAGCAGATGGCAGAAAATGAACAGCGTGGCGAGCGCCGAAGGGAGGGAACGAGAAAAAGGCGTTCTCGCTCGCTTTGGTTGGCCGCTTCGAGAGAAACGTCGGCGGAGTGATGGCTCTCTGGTGATATCATGGCAAAATCATATGATACACTAGACGACATATCCATGGTGAAGGAGCGTCCTTGATGCTGAGCAGAAGATGTTCAAAAGTATGTGATATGCATGCTTGTGGCCAGAACATTCGCATACTCGTGAAGATCATGGCTAGGCTCTGACAGTTGACCGTCAGAAAGAGACATGTCTCTTAGCAGGCGGGCAGAGTTGCTTCGGGCATTGTATTTGCTCCGTGCGTGAAAGTGCCGTGCCGCGCAGCTAGAGGCAGATTTACAAAAGACCCTGATATCGATAACGTTGTGTAGCGCATCGGAGTTGGTGACGACTGTGGATGTGTTTCCCAGATGGACATGACCGGTTTATGCTTGGCAGAAAGGGAAAGCAGTTGAAGGCTGGACGTTGACGCGGATTGGGGATTGGGGAGTGGGAGTCGGGAGTTTGAATTCGAGGCTTTTGCGGCGCATTTGCGGACGTGTTTCCTGCAGATTCCATACGAGCATCAAGCGTTCCCAACAATCGCTTAGCTGCCATGGCACCTTCCGCACCTCATGGAATCAGTTCATTCTTGCACTTTTTGCTATAGGACCCGATGACTTTGCAGAGATTCTCAAGCAAAGACAATCAACGAGATGCAAGGCATATCACAATTCGATTTTGTGAACTGCTCGTGTGGAAAGGAATCAGGAGCATGGACCAGGCAGATTTGCCGAAGAAAGTGCGGCTGCCGATGCCGCGCGAGATGATCTGCGAACGCTGCACGCTGCCTCTGCGAACGCTACCACATGATGAGAACGTCGTCCATCGAGGAACCCACTCCGTGCTCATCGTATCCATCCCTTTTGTTCGCTGCTATCGACAAGATCCCGGCCTTCCGCGAGAACGCACAGTATAGTGCGCTCTGTGTAAATCCGTTGTACAAGCAATTAAACATGAAAAGCTGAACACGAACAAGTCTACAGCTGAGCTCAACTTCCAAATCTTACATCTCTGCCTGAGGTTCACAATGCGGCTTCTTGCCACAACATCATCATTCCTACATGAGAATGAGAACAATCATTGTAAGTTTTGTGAACAACACATCCACTCTTCAATCCAAATGCACTATCACTATGGCAAACTTTGTTTGGCAAGACTTTCGTATGCGCCGTTGCAACGACGCCCCGTGAGCGCCATCGACCGTTATACATCGATAATTGCCGACTCAGCTATTGTACGTTTTGTTTTGGAGAGACATTCCCCTTTCCCAGCTCAACGATCTTTTCATCTACTGCTTTTGACTCCATCATGTTTGGCATTCTTTCTATAAGTACAGTCGACTATCCGTGTCTCAATGCTCTCTCCAGACCGCAACGATCTCGCCTACTAATCACAGCTTCATCTTGTTTGTTCATCCGCTTGCGGATTTTTAATACCTTTGTTTATAATATTTCATAATGAGGTCCTTCGATTTCAGCGCTTCGGCGCTCAGCGTTCTTGCTCTGGCATCATCTGCTTCGGCATTCTGGCGCATGCCCTGCCCTGGACGCATCGCTACTGAGCGTCTTGACCCTATCGTCGCTCCTGGCGCTGTTTCTGGTCACGTTCACACCATCTCCGGCTCCAACGTGAGTTGCTGTTCTAAACAACCCTGTGAACGCTATCTAACACATTGTGCAGGGATTCAAGGCTGAGATGACATATGCTGATGCCCGTGGCGGTGCATGCTCTTCTTGCCCTATCAAGCAAGACATGTCCAACTACTGGACCCCCAAGCTCTACTACCAATCTGAGAACGGCACATTCATTGATGTTCCCCAAGCTGGTGACGGCCAAGGTGTCTACGGTGGTATGACTGTTTACTACCTCCAAAGAGGCGGTCCCAACAACGACAACCTCACCGCTTTCCCTGAAGGCTTCCGTATGCTTGCCGGTGACCCCTTCAAGCGTGCAGAGACCGACGACTTCGCTGGCCAGGCTGTCAGCTTTGTCTGTCTTGATTACAGTGGCACCTCTACTTACACCAGTGGCCTTCCTAACAAGGTCTGCCCCGATGGTCTGCGCGCCCAAGTCTTCTTCCCTTCTTGCTGGGATGGCGTAAACTTGGACTCTTCTGACCACAAGTCCCACATGGCCTACCCTACCAAGTACTCTTACGACAACGGCCCTTGCCCTGCATCTCACCCTGTCCACCTGATCTCCATCTTCTTCGAGATCATCTACTCCACTGCCGGCTTCGATTGGTGGAACGGTACCAACCAGCCTTTCGTTTTCGCTCAAGGTGATCCTACTGGCTACGGATTCCACGGCGATTTCATCAACGGCTGGGATGTCCCCACCCTTCAGGAGGCAACCAACACCTGTAACAACGACTCTGGTCTCATCACCGACTGCCCTGTTTTCGACTTCTTCAGCAATGCTGAGTCTCAGGCTTGTGTCATTGCCCCTACCATCGACGAAGCTGTCACTGGAGAGTTGGCCAAGCTTCCTGGCTGCAACCCCGTCACCTATGGCCCTGGCGAGGCTCCTTACCACGAGGCTGGCTGCACTGACAATGCTACACTTGGTTACTCGCCTGTCTACTACCAGAACGTTACTGGCTGGGACTACGTTGGTTGTGCTCCTGACTCTGTCAGCAGCCGCACCCTCAACGGCTCGACTTACATGTCTAGCGATATGACCGTCGAGAGCTGCTTGTCATACTGCAAGGGTAAGGGTCTCAACTACGCTGGTCTTGAATATGCCACCCAATGTTACTGTGGTTCTTCTCTTCCCACCGCCCTCGAGCCTACAGCCGGTGTCCTCGGAAACTGCTTCTCTCCTTGCGCCGGTAACTCTTCGCAGTACTGTGGTGGTGCCAGTCGTCTCAGCATCTACTACACTTCTGCCAACTTGACCGAGTCGACCATCTCTTGCCCCTCCGGCAATGGTCAGAACTTCACCACTCCCAACAACGCTACCTTCAACATCAACTGCGCTGGTGACTCCAACGGCAAGGATCTCAACATGGTCTACGTCAACAATGGCATTCAGGAGTGTGTCAAGACTTGCAGTACCACCTCTGGTTGCGTTGCAGCCTCTCTGTCTGGCAGTGCCTGCTACATGAAGAGCACCTTCGGTACTATGAGAAGTGCATCTGGCGTCCAGCACGCCCAGCTTGTCTCCGGTGTTACTGCCTCTGCTTCTTCCTCCTCCTCCTCCTCTTCTTCTGCAGCATCCTCCACCAAGAGTTCCTCGGCTAGCTCTTCCAGCCAGGCATCATCGACCAGCTCTTCTGCTTCGGCTACCAGCTCCCTTCCCAGCTCAGCCACCAACTCCGCTGGCTCGGTCTACAATCTTTTCTACTCTTCTGACTCTGGTCAAGGATCATTCACCAACACCCAAGCCAGCAGCTCTTACACCGACTGTATGACTGCCTGCGATGCCAACTCCAAGTGTACCGCTTTCACCTACGTCGGTGGTAAGAACGGTGTCGGTTCCGGTAAGTTTTGTTCTGTTTCCTATTGAGTTTTCGATACTGACATCTATTTTAGGCACTTGCTGGTTGAAGACTCAGATGGGCAACGCCGTCTCCTCCAACAGCAACGTTCTCTCCGGCTCTCGTGTCAGCATGGGTAACAAGGCTGCCGCCTCTAGCTCTTCGTCTTCCGCCATTGCCTCTCAGGCTGGCTTTGTCACCGCCTCTGGTTCCAGCGCTCAGGCTGCTTCTAGCACTTCCTCGAGCGCTACTGCTACCGCTACCAGCACTGTTGCCGCCTGCCCCAACGCCAACAACACCATCTACACCGACAAGGCTTCCGGCTCTCAGTTCCTCATTGAATGTGGTACCGACCATGCTGGTGGTGATTTGAAGATGGTCTATGTCGATTCATTCGCTTCTTGCATCCAGACCTGTGCTCAGACCACTGGTTGTGTTGATGTCTCCCTTTCTGGAACTGCCTGCTACATGAAGAAGTCTGTCGGCTCTGTTGTCAAGTCCGGCGGCATCTTGGGTGCTAAGCTTATCCCTG
Source organism: Aureobasidium sp. EXF-12298 (assembly GCA_024195555.1). Classification (NCBI taxonomy): domain Eukaryota; kingdom Fungi; phylum Ascomycota; class Dothideomycetes; order Dothideales; family Saccotheciaceae; genus Aureobasidium; species Aureobasidium sp. EXF-12298. The sequence goes on from SWBJ01000352.1 coordinate 7,459, forward strand.
CCAGCAGTGCTTCTGTCAATGTCAACTTTGCACAGAAGGTCGCTTCGACCAGCAAGTCTTCATCCACCAGCAGTCAAAAGGCTACTTCTACCATGAAGACTAGCACCAAGACCAGCTCCAGCAGCACCAAGGCCACCGCAACTTCTAGCCGCAAGGCTTAAACACCTTGTGTTTCTTTCTTATGTTTTTTCTTCAATGTCATAACGAATACGGCAGGGCCGATCATCCATTCGAAAAGAGGAGGACAAAAAAGTAAGAAGTAATCAGACTCACAGAACAACAGAACAACAACAAAAAAAGCACACGATAGAAGAATGACTATCTAATGAAGGGATGAAGATCTTGATGATCTTAGAGGTTTTTGGGCAGTGCCCTCCGACCTCGACTACTTTCTTGTTCATATACAACTGGTTGTATGTATATTAGTAACACTTTTACATTGTCTCTAGTAGACGATATAATTTTAATCTATACTATTTACACTGAATCTTTTCTCGCCTCAATATTTCTTATTCTGAGTGTTCCAATAGTTGGGTGAAACAAAACAACGCTCTAGGTGCATGGTGCTTGGTCTGAAAAGGGAAACACTAACCACGGGCAAGCCTGCAGTGATAGGCCAAACATAACTTCCTATCTGGGCAGTGGATTCAGCACAAGTCTGCATATCTTTGCATATCTATGCACTGAGTCGTATGTCTTGTATCACCTCCGCGGCTTCCTCCCTATCTTTATTATCTTTCATTGTTGATTTTGCATCCCTACTGGTCGCTTTCCTATTGTTGAGGGTAAAGCCGCACCAATAAAGCACGTTTGGCCTCACCATTCGGTCAGCCAAGATGTCCCAACAGCATTGTAGGCGGTTGCATGCCGCCGAGCTGCCACGACCCCTGCTTCTCTAACCAGGAGAGTGGACCACCACCGTTTGTAGTCCGTTCATTCTCTATCTCTTATCAAGTACAGCAAGATGTTGGAGTCATACCCCAACTACCGTGCAATACATCACCACCATGTCTCCGTTCCAGATGTTTCGGTTCTCCTGGCTTTGGGTCATCGAACCTTGAGACAATTTTGCTGCAACCATGTCGCTCGAACAAAAACACGATTTTGTAGCCACTACATTACCAGACGAGAAGTCCGACGCATCTATCGGCGAAGTCAATGACCTCAGCTACGATACAGATGCAGAAAAGAAGGTGCTAAGGAAGTTCGACAAGTTCCTGCTACCTCCTCTCGCCATAATTCTGTTAGTCGCCTATCTCGACAGATCAAATCTCGGCAATGCAAAAGTCTTTGGCCTCGAACATGGTAAGCATTTCGTTAGAGAAAAAGACACGACTCGAGCCTTTCTAACCGAGAACCTAGGTATCGGTCTTGTTGGCAACCAGTTTAACACAATCTCTACGCTGTTCTACCCTTTCTATGTCCTCTTTGAGGTTCCTTGGACAATGGCAGTTAAGCGATTTGGTGCCAATCATGTCCTTGGTGTTGCTATGATTGCTTGGTCGGCTATCACTCTTTCCACAGGCTTCATTCATAACTACTCGCAAGCGATCGCTGTCAGAGTGTTGCTTGGAGCATTCGAGGCTGGCCTGGTACCGTCGGTGGTGTTCATAATCAGCACAATCTGGGAGAGGGAGAGACAAAGCAAGAGAGTTGCCATCATATATGGCGCCAATTGTCTTTCGGGTGCATTTGGTGGATTGATTGCTGTAAGTTTTGCCTATCTCTGCCTATATCTTATGAGTATACTCACACGATGCAGTACGGTATCGAGAGCATGGGCACACAACGCGGCCTCGAGTCCTGGCGATGGCTCTTCATCGTCGAAGGAGCTATCTCCATCGTCTTGTGCGGTATCTGCTGGGCCATCCTGCCCAAGAATGCCGAAACAGCATGGTTCCTCAATGCTGAAGAGAAAGCCATCATGGTTGCGAGAAAACAACGCAACCTTGTCACCAGAGGCACGGAAGAGTTCTCGTGGTCGCATGTCCGTGTGGCATTTACAGATCCTATCATTTACATTGCTTCAGCCAGCTTTTTCTCGGCTTCTATTGCTTTGTTTGGGTTTGGCACCTTTCTTCCGACTATTATCAAAGGACTTGGGTAAGTAAACGAACTGCTGTCTGAGAAGTACACAAGACTAATATTATCAACAGATACACCTCGCTACAAGCGAACTACCTAACCATCCCGGTCTACGTCTTTGCAACCCTCACCCTCATCACCGCAACATTCACTTCCGACCGCCTAAAGAAAAGAGCAGCTGTCCTCGCCGTTCTGCCAGTTGCACCAATCATCGGCTACATCATTGCTTGCGGCACAGCCAACCATGCAGCAGGCTATTTCGCCATGTTCCTGTGTGGCGCCGGCATCTACAGCTACAATTGCTTGATCCTCACTTGGATCTCGACTAACATTGCCCCTGACTACAAGCGTAGTATGGCTATGCCGTTCTTTGTCTCGCTTGCCAATATCTCGGGTGTCGTTTCGTCGAATATTTACAAAAGTGTCGATGGGCCTCGGTACTTGATGGGAAATGCTGTTAGTGCTGGTATGGAGACGCTGGCTCTTTGTGGTGTTGTGGCTGTATGGTGGACGTTGAGACGCAGGAATCTGGAGAAGGAGAAGTTGAGAGCGCAGGGTGTTGAGGACAATGGCAAGGATGGCGATCAAGCGCTGGACTTTGTATACAACCTTTGAAAGGCATGAACTTAGGCCAATGAAATGACAGTAACGATATCCTAGCAATGCAACATCGTGCCGGTCAACCTCGCTCACAAAGCAGGCGAAGCAGTCGCAGTCTCAATCCTCTGCATACCCCTCTCCCTATCCTTGAACCGACAACAACTCTCCTGGCATAAACACGTCTTAGGCAAATTGCGCCAGTAAGCATCCGAATAGTCGACTGTGATTTCCTGCCCAGCTTCAATACCCCTACTCACGAGAATAATCCTTTGTGTTCCCATCCACACGAAACGCTGGAATTGAGAGTTCGGGCGGCAAGAGTGATTGACAAAGCGAGTGAAATTGCCTTCACGGCCTTGGTAGATTTGGTAGCGTTGCTCAGCTTCGGCTTGCATGACATCCATGCCTTCAAGGCCTTTTGTGATGAGACCTGTAAATTCGCCGATTGCGACGCCGCGTTCAAAGGGCTGCAAGAAGGGAGATCAGCAAACGAGAACTTGATGATCGCAGCTGCCAAAGCTTTTTTTTTAAGTTCTGGAAAACTTACACAACATGCCATGAGACCGTTATTGCGTCCATTTTTGGTGCGAAAGATCTGGACAGGCGCCATGGGTAGATGATCGCTGCCGAAAAGATTTGGGAAGCATCGACATGTGCTTTCAGTCGCGTCTTCCGATTGTTTTTCTCCGCATACACTGCAGATACAGGCTGATTGTTGTGGAAGCACGGCGACTTGACGAGGATCGTTGGCACCAAATGCATATGGGTCTACGATCGAGGAGTCCAAGTGTGTGAAAGAGAATTGTGGGTCGTATTGTAGGTAGGTTTGTTTGAGCGGTACAGGATCGTTTTGGTCGGAGACAACCCAATCGTGTGGATGGCCGGTATAGACGCGAGTAGAGGGGTCGCCAACGATTGCTAGCATGTCTCGCCAGTAAGGGTGCTGTCTGGAGTTAGCCACGGTAAAGAGGTACTCGACAAACACCTGCACAAACCAATGTGTCAGCGGCCACTTCGAATCTGGCACGCGTTCGTCTGAGGATCGCCATAGACTCTGGATCGAAGCCAATGCGATATTTGCAAAACCTATAGATGCCCATTCCTGCGAACACCAGACACACCCATCCTCCGTGATCTTTGATCTCCTTGTAGCCACGCCAGATGGCCCTGTGGGAAGGTTAGTCAGCTCCAGTCGTTGATAAAAAAGTCCAAAAAGACTCACATCTTGTTGCGAATCTCCTTTTCACTCCATCCAATCTCAGAACATGCTTGAGCAAGCGCCTTCATCCTAGCTTTTGTAGCTGATAGTTGAGGATTCTCTTTTGCAATCTCCTGAACCTGGCGGTCGAAATATTCGACCCATGAAGCTTGAACCACGACTTCGAGAGCTCGTGAGCATCGACTGGCTTGACTTATTTTCCTACACAACAAGTTCATCCTGGTAAAGTTCCTTTCTGGCGCGGTAGGCGGCGGCACTTGTACCGCACTGGGTGGCTGACCGTCCTCCGTGTCCGTGATGAGTGTTCGACGTGCTTGAAATCCAGTTGTCCGCCATTCGTTAGTGACAACGCTGATATCGAAGCTCATGCTACTAAAAATCTGCTCCCAGATACCGACGACTAATTTGCTCAAAGTGGAAGGACGTAAGGCCGGTTCATCCCTTGTCGTTCGTCTTTGTGGTTTCTCCCTAACATCTGTTTGAAGACGACGGACGGGTGCTTGCTCGCTCTCTCCAGCTTCGGGGGACATGCTCTGGTTCGCTGATCCAGTCGGTCGCTGCAATCTCAGTCCTCCTGTGATCTTCCGCCGTTTCGATGTTTCCGAATCCGAGTCATTGTTCAGTGCTCGTCGTGGCCGGTTACTTCGTCTCGGAACAAGTTCTCCAGAAGGTTGCACCTCACTACCAGTATGAGCCTGCTCGATCTGCCTCCATTCAACCGAAGCCCGAAGGGGTGTTTCTGTTGCAGCCGCAGAAGAATCCCTTCCACTCTCAATCAGTGGCGAGATGTCAAAAACGCCCTTCGAGAAAAACAAAAAGTCAGCGATCGATGTTTGTTGACAGACTGCTTTTCGCACTGGATCGGTGAGTTGATTACAAAATCAATAGAAGACGAAACATCGCCATCAATGTAGCCCTTCAGGTCGAGCTTGCACACCGCCGACGGAGCTTGGCCTGACGCGCTAACCGTCGCGATTTGCTGCACGATTGTTCTGGCAATGTGAGCCGAAAGCTTATCCAGAGCACTCGGGTCACCATTCATCGTGGATATAAGAATCGGTTATGATTAATGGATGACATTCAAGAGTGTTGTATGACATTCAAGAGTGTTGTCGAAGTCAAAGAAGTGGTTGCGGAGAAGTGGCGCGTAGAGGCAGTTGCGACTCTGGACTGTACGCTGCGGCTTGGCTTGGCAATTTTCTGCAGTCTCTTCAACGACTTTTTGTCGCAGAGCATGCCCAAGGAAACAATAAAATTGGCATTAGAAGTGATCAAACATTGCTTGTCCTATCCATCGAGTCATCATGGCGTAAGAGACGATCTCAACGGAGTTGTTTTCCGTTAACCTTTCAGGTACTCCAGAGTGCAGGAGGCATCTTAGGGCTTCACAAGAACATTGATGATCTCTGCTCCGTTCTGTGAATATAGTATAGCAGAATCAAACCAAGCACCAGAATCCAGCAATCCTTGAAAACTACACACAGAAATTTCCGAATACATGATCCTACTCTTACTCCTCCCCATCTCTCACCGATTCCTTCCAGTGCTACTCGACGAATCCCCGCTAAAACGGCTATGCGCGACTTCGTTATCTTTATGCACTCAAGCCATGATTGCTATCTTGTGAGACAACAGATTTCAACAAGATCAACCATCTGGAGATCAAAGACTTGAATCATTACTAGGAGGACAAATGCAAGATAGACCCTAGAGAAACTCTGGCTGGTCGATTTATGAGTGTATAGAGAAATTATATATTGACGATAGGAAAGATCGAAAAGAAATCTGATCCATCTGCTCAGTTGTCAGATATATCGCCGCGAGTCGGATTGTTGTTTGATTGCTGTATCGCAAGACATTTAGCAGCTAGCGCCAGAGCCGCTGGGGATACCAGAGCACTTGCTGGACTTCTTGCCACCAGAGATCTTGTTGCCAGACCACTTCCAGTTGGAGCAAGCACCAGAGGCACAGAGAATGTAGGTGTTGGTGCCAGAGCTGGAAACACCAACAGTGTTGTCGGTCATGGTGAGACCAGTGATTGGGACACCGTTGGTGGGCTTGCCAGTGGGAGAACCGTTCTCGTAGTCCTGCTCGATGACAACACCGTACTTGGTAATACCAGAGAGAACGTTGCCAGAGTAGGTAACACCAGAAACCTTGCCAGTAGCGCCGTAGACAGTCTTGATACGAAGACCATTCTGAGAGTTGGTCACCTTGTTGTTCAAGAACTTAACGCCAGAGACGGTGTTGTCATCACGACCACCAACGGAGCCGATGGAGAGGCCGTGGCCACCAGTGCAGGTAGAGCCAGAAACAGTGATGTCGGATCCAGAGTTGATGGCGACACAGTCATCCTAGAATCAATGTTAGCACTGAAGTGTCATAGAGATCGCGCGACCAAGATGATTTACCTGGTTGTGGATGTTGGCACCATCGATGGTGATACCGGAGGAAGAACCAATGTCGAAAGCATCGGTGTTGTGGCCCTTGTTATCGCTGTCACCCGCAGAGTTATCGACGGTAACGCCAGTGAGAGTCAGCTGTTTGGAGTTGTTGATGGAGAAGACCTGGACAGGTGAATTCTTGATCTTGATGTTCTGGATCTTGGAGTTGGTCATGCTGTGGGCGTAGAAGAACTTAGGCTTGGTCTTGCCGCCGTTAGTACCCTTACCGTCCCACCATCTGCTGCCATCACCATCGATGACAGATCCAGAGGCACCGACGACGGTGATGTGGTCACCAGAAACGGAGATGAGAGGACCCTTCCACTCCTTGTAGCCGAAAGTGGTAGTGCCCTCGAAGGTAACAGTGGTGCCAGAAGCCAGGTTGGTCAGGTCAAGGGTGGTACCAGCGGGAACGACAGCATCCTTGATGATGATGCTAGAGCAAGACTTCTTCTGCTTGAGAGCGTTGGAAGCGGCAGAGGAGCCAGAGAAGGTACAGCTGCCCCGCTCCTGGAGAGTGGGAGCCGCGATGGCTGCACCACTGAGAAGAGCTGCGACAGCAAGGCCAGAGAATTGAACCATGATTACTTTTCGAAGAAGAAAGTGTTGAGGAAGTAAAGAGTGCAAGACGAGACCGGCTCGAGAGTTGGAATGTGATGAGAAAGAGAGTGTGGGTGATGAGAGAGACGAATCGATTGTGGAAGGAAAGACAGCAATACTTATAGATTCGTCCCTGCTCTTCTAGATTGTATGTCGCAAGGGTACGATTTGCATTGGAGTTCGACTTCCTACTTGGCGCGGCTGCCGCACTGTGTGCTGGGGCTACTCACATGTCACTGCACCAATCTGTATCCAGGCTGACATCAATATAGAGCTCGTATCGCGTCAGGAGGCACTCAACGATGATTGCAGGAGTCAGGTGTGGCGGCCATGAGGCCAGTAGATGAAGTTGGATGTTCGGGAGAGGACTTTGCAAGAAAGCTCTGATCAGAAAGCTGTCGACGCCGCCCCACAACAACTTCTGACAAGCTCGGTCAAGCACCACCGGCATATCTGAAACAGCGATCGATCTGTCTGTCCGTAAAACTTCAAGAGAGCTACAGGGCTGCACTAATCTTGGGAAGACACCTTCCGAGTTGCTCTGGATGATTGCCAGACCAAGACGTCCAATGTTTCTCGAACCAGCGTTCTCAGCTGCCCAGCTTAGGGCATAGCAGATGCAGTGTTTCAAGAGACGAGTTGAAACACGAAAGTTCAAAAAGGAAAGCTCGTCTCGAGCGACCATATCTTGCCCTGTAGCTTGGCAACCTCGCTACCATCAATCGCAGCCCTATGTGTTCTGCAAACATCTTGCTGAATAACGTTGCGCGCGTTGGATGTATCACTCTGTCATACACACGAGTATTAACCTTGCCCTGGTGTTTCACAGGGCCTGCTGCGATCTTGTCCATGGGTTGATTTGCGCAAACTGTATGGAAAGGCCATCGGACTATGGACGAAGTACAGCACCAGCGGTCAACAATGCTTGCTAAACCCTGAGCCTACCCGCACGTCTCAAAGTCAGACTGCTGCATTGCCTCAAGCTCAGTTGATCCACGTGTTTCTATCGTATAGAAGACGGAATATCTCCATATAAAGTTGTTGATCAGACGGAGATTATCACTTGGCGGTGGAGGGCAAGAAAGAAGATGGCTTTCGATAAAGAGACATGCCAAGATAGGGCACTTCTGTGTTTTCAGAGATGAGACCTGCAATTGACACACAGCAGATTTCGAAATGCTGCAAAAGGATGCGCAAGTGAAGCAGCTTCATAAATCCAGCATGAGTCGTCAGATCAAACTCACATTGTTGATCCGCATCGCTCACGGCACATCTGTAGCGGCGACGCCACACCGCCAAGGTTCGTCATGACCAGCGAGCGCCATCAAGCCTCATCAAGCTCATCATCCGACGCACGACCCTCCTCAGTACGAACAAGGATGCTCTGCTGGCTTTGTCATTGAGAATAGGGCACACCAGCCTATTATAGCAACTGCCGCATGTTGCACTGTATGGCTATCTAGAACATGCACCGCAACCGAGGACAGCCATCACCTTACAGAGCCCTGAATGAAGAGGACGCTTTGAAATCCCTGCTGCTCAAGCCAACCGAAACTCCAATCTCTCCTCCTGCAATGACCCACTCTTGTTGGAACACGCTCCAGTAGCTGAGATCACGTCTGGTGAGATCGAAGTTGACTACCGTGCTCTGCCCTGGTTGAAGGCTAACCTTCTCGAACCCACGAAGCACATATAGCGGTGTAGGGTCCTCACCAGGGACTTGAGGAAGTGACAAATACAGCTGCGGGATTGTAGCGCCGGCAACATCACCTGTGTTCGAGACGGTCACTGTGGCTCGATAAAGAACATCCCAAAGAGTAGGGTTACCACCAGGGGTGATCTTGGCAGGGGGAGGTGTGCTGGTGATGTTGGAGCCACCGTAGACATTGCTGACGCTTAGTGACGAGATGTCGAAAGTCGAATACGAAAGACCAAAGCCGAACTCGTATTGGACGCTTTGGTTATAGTAGTCAAAATGGCGGTAGTCAATCAGAAGACCTTCCTTGAAGTCTGATTGCCAAGCGTTTGGATTTGTGGTAGTAGCCAAAGCACTACTGTTGGTAATGTCGGCATAGAGGTAGTCACCTTGGGTCTTGGCAATGGTGTAAGGCAGTCTACCACTGGGGTTCACATCGCCGTAGAGGATGTCCACCAGGGAGTTACCACTTTCAGTACCTGGAAGATGTGCTGCTAGGATAGCAGTGACGTTCGGACTATCAGCCCAAGGCATGACGTTCAATCCGCCAGAGTGGGTAACAACGATGGTGTTGTTGCAGACACTCGTTACTGACTCGACGACCGCAGTGCTGTTCCAGTCTGCTAGGAGCGTGCTTCGATCAAGACCTTCTTCCGCCCAAGTCTTCAAGAAGACAAGACAGACATCTGGTGGCGATGGAGCAAGACTTGAAAGGCCACTGGGTGTGGACAGCAAGGTATTGTTAAGAATCCATTGCACAAGACTACCGTCCTGGGCAGCTCGGGCCTTGATCGCGGTGAGTGGATCAACGAGGTAAGACATGCGACCTGTGCCGGACCCGCCTCCAACCGGCAGCGTACCATACTCTACACGGGAAGTTAGCCATAATCTATGAATGTTCAAAGGTATGACTTACCAAAACCAAACGCATTCTGCGAATAGGGAGTACTATCAAAGTATTCGCCATTGATCAGATCTCCAGCATCATTGCCTAGCACTGCAATATTTTTCGGCGCCTTCAAAGGCAAAGCATTGTTGACATTCTTCAACAGAACAGTTCCAGCAGAACCAAGTTCTCTGATCAATGTAGCATGATTCGCACGAACGTCGACGTTCGCAACAGTACCAAGAGGGAACTGGACAGTCGAGGGCTCAACACTGAAGAAGCCACCTATAGCGCCACTTGGATCTATAGGCGGATAGTCGGTATTCTGCTTAAGGTGGAAGTATGGTGTCATGATACGCTTGATCATATCGTCGAGACGAGCCTCGGAAAGGGAGCCATTGTTGACAGCGGTGGTGATGTTGCTGCCAAAGTAGCTATTGTCGCTTACAAAGAATCCGATCGTACCAGGCATATCCATGTCGAGACCTGCATTGATTGATGGAACCCCGCTGTGGGTACCCTGCGACAGTCAGCACACCATGTATACTCGCTAGGCAGAAACGCTTACACCCCAATCACTCATAACGTAACCCTGAAAACCAAACTCTTCTTTGAGAATGCCGTTCAAGGTCTTAGAGTTCTCACAGCTGTACGAGCCATTGACTCTGTTGTATGAACACATCACCGAAGCGACACCACTTCGGACGGCGTTGGCAAACGGCCAGGAGTAAAGCTCATGCATAGTGCGATCATCGATATTTGAAGAAACCGCTTCGATAGTAGTTCCATTGTCGTTCGTAGATGGATTGCGTTGAGTCTCTTGTTCGTTTCCGATATAGTCTGCAAGGTATCAGAGATGCGACTTCTAGATTGGGCATGTTGTGAACTCACGCTTGACGCAAGCTTGAAGCCCTGTAGATTGCATGCCCCAAATTGTCTGCTCGACAGCAACACCAGTGAGGAAGGGATCGGGCGAGAAGCCTACAGAATAATCAGCTCAGGTCTTCGTCTCTCAGCTTGAACAAAACTCACCTTCCCAATTGCGTCCACCACGGGCATTGCGACCTGATCTTGTCATTAGTGGTTCGCGCAGTCATACGTAGATATATGTATGCCTCACCCAGAGGCCCTACAACAGGTCCAAGCGCAACGTTAGCTCCCTTGCCCTTAAACTCTTGACCCATATACAGTCCTCTGGTATACATGAGTCCTTTGTCCCATGAGGCTGCAGTAGTCAATCCGGCAGGGAACACCGAAGCATAGGTCGCCTGTCTGATGGCCAAGGGGCCGTCCTGCAAGCAAAGTCCTGTGCTAATAGTCAGTGGGGTGTCAAAGAGGATGATAGGAAGAGCTGGTCCTACCATTGAAGCCCAGACGCTCAATAGGAGCGATGTTGCCGACACAAGGTCCAGAAGAGCCTGGAAAGAAGGTGTGAGTTAAGGTTATATTGAACGACTTGATCTTTTTACCTGTAACCAGACCAGCTTTCTCTTCCAAGGTCAGATTAGCTAGAAAGGCTTCTGCTTGAGCCAGAGCAGTCTCCCAGCCAATGCCCGCGGTTTCCGCTGTAATTTGTTTAGAACATATTGACAATAAATTGTTGGATAGCTTCGAAGTTGACCGAGGCCAAGCTGTCCGAGATCCACTTACGGCTTGGATACACTGGTGGACTCGAAGTGAAAAGATTATGATTCCAGCTGCTGTTCTGTGCACCAGCAAGGCCAATGGCCGCCAGAGCCACAGCAATTGTGTTCAAATGATGATGCATCGTCTGGCACAAGAAGCTAAAGCTGACCTGCCCCTCATCAATGTACTTCTCGAGCTACCTTTATAGCTTCGCAAACTCGGGGCATCTCTCTCCACGATTCCGCTACAAGAGGGGTCCGGTAATGCAATGTTGAAGCCAACTCACCGAAAGAAGCTCCATACAATTGCAAGAGCGCCTCATGATGTAAGCAATTTGAAGCTTGAACGAGTTCACAAAAGAAATGTAGCTTGATTCGTGACCCATAGAGGTTGTTCTCCTCATCTTGGCATTGAATCAATGAGGGGAAGCATGGGGAAGGTGATTATAAAGTCGGCTAGAGCTCTTTCCGGCGGTACTTAGCCTGTGTACCATCTCGCGACACGAGAATCCTGATTCAACAATGATCACAAAAGACGGCAGTTACAATGTTGTGTATTGTAACTTGTGTGTGAAGTGGAGTGGCTGTGTTGGAGGGGTTGAAGCTGGAGAAAATTGTGCCGAGAATGCCGAGTGCCAGAAGCTTGATTCAACTCAAGCATCTTCAGCGATCCTATCTTCCATCAGTTGTGTCAACTTGCCAAACCTCGCTGGAGCTATTTCCGGCTGACAAGTGAAGAGAATCGAATCTGCTTCCATTAAACCTGTACGCGTCAGAATAGAATCTCGACGTGGCTCCTCAACGAATATTTACAGCTTTTTGACGAGAATGTGGATGCCTACGAACGGGCAGTCAAGAAGGACAGACTTGAGGTAGGATTTACGAGCCTTTTGACATAGAATCTGTTTCGTCACTTTCCGACTCTATTTCTGCTAGGCTTCCTCAGCGCGTTGGGAAACATCTTAGGAATGGACCTGCTACACCATCAGGAGACAAGCAACTTGCCATGACGTCCGAACCTAAGGATCCACTCCTGCACCTAGCCGTAGCTGTAGATGTTGTGCAGATGAAGACTTTACTAACGGCCAGCGAAGAGCCGCCATCAGAAAGCACTGTCCAGAATCTTCTGATAGCGGCTGTAAGCGAATCCCACTCTGGCGCCGTTAAGTTGTTGTTAAATCAGTACCCTTCTATTTCTTTGAACGAGGAGATTGTTCGAGGTGCGGTCAACACAGGTTCGATACCTATATTTAGGATCCTGCTTGCCAGAGATCCTTACATCATCAATATGCCCTTCGACAAGCGCGGTTCAATCCAAAGCCATGATTCAAGTGGTTGCATGCCGATGATATCAAGCTAGAATGTTATGCTATGGCAAGGTTGTAATTACTTGCATATGATTTTTTTATGGCATCAACGTTGCCTTCAAACCAGATGCCCATGACAGTTCTGTTGCCAACAAGCTCGTGCCCCGCTTTCTAAGCAGGACAATCATGATCTTTATATCATCTTCAATGAACCAAAATGCTACCAATCTGGCGCATAACAACTCCTGCAGCAGAGACATATTTCCAGTGCTCCAGAAAGAACGTACATGATAGCTGAATGCCAATGTAGCCATATTTGTTGTTTGTAATTTTACTGCAAGTTGCAAGTCCATTTGACCTGCCTCAAACGCCAAACATCCCAAGTCTTGGCGTGCCCGAAATTTCCTGCGACCTTGATGAACGCTGTTATTGGACGACATTGTATCACATTCATCACCTCTGACACCTGAAAATGGAAACTCTGCCTGGAGTCGCTCCTCCGGAGCAGCAAAACACATATTTCTATGTCGGACAGCATGAGACGAAGAGGACTGTTCCTGTGACGACCGAATTGGGAAATCAGGCCCAAGATGCTGGCGTGAGTTTATCCCTCTATCTTGATTCCTGCTAGCAGTAGCTTGTGGTTTTTACTTCTGCTCGTTCAATGGCGCTACTTTGCCGCTTCGAAGAGAAAATGTCGTTCTCAGCATACCGGATCTTTCAACAAACGAACAAATATGTGAGACAGAACATGGCTAATTACAATAATAGTACGATATGATGACTAGACCCATCACGTCTCCTGGATTCCAAGCACGAGTTCTGGCATTGGTAGATGCATACTTTGAGGCCGTCTCAGCATCTTCCAACGCAAATGCTGTTCCCTACCCTCTTGTGGCACCTCTGACACCTGAAGACACAAACCTGGTCCCGGATGAATACATTTCTACCATGATCTGCTGCACGAGTACCTGGATTGATCTTGCTTCTCCGGACCCTGTGATTGCCCACGTTTCTCGCCAGGTCTTCAACCATGAAGTCGCTTATGCTGCTTTCTGCGGTGTCAACAATATTATGATTCAAGGACCTAATCTGGAGACTTCGTCTGTGATAAGCCAGTACGCTAGAGCTATTTGGCACTCGCTTGAGGTTGGACCGTACATCAATCTGCAGATCTTGCTTCCCATGCAGCCTACCGAGAGCAAAGCAGCTGAGGATGGACTGAGTCTAGCTGGTCGTGCAAGAGACTCGTTCAAGACTCTCAAGTCAATCGCAACCGACGCACTCTGGTCGTGGGATACCTGGGATCTGATCAGATCGACCTGCAAGTACCACCCCAGATTGACCGTCGCTCTTGAGATCCCCCAAAAGCTGCCTTCTTCAGCTATCCAATCGCGCTGGTTCTCTGAATCCCTGCGTACTCTTATCATTCCCGAGTCTACCTTTGTGCAAAATGCAAAGGGCTTCCCTGTCTTGAACAAGCCCATCCAGGCTCTACTCACAAGGTACATGCGCCTCAAGACCATCCCCTGGATCATCCTCAGCGACGTCGGTCCCATCCCTGGCCAAGATCACCCTGGTATGCCGGTCAACCTACCCGATAGATCAGCTTCTCCAGAGCTCCCTACCCCTGCTCAATCCAAGCGCAAACAGCAAACCCAAAAGCCCAAAGATTTGACACCATACTTGAGCTACATCCGTCACCTTCAACGCACTCAACCTCCTCGTCCTATCATCGACCGCTTTGCTGCTGGATACCAGGATTACTTGCAATCACCTCTGCAGCCATTGACAGACAACCTCGAATCCATTACCTACGAGGTGTTTGAAAAAGACCCTATCAAGTACGAATGGTACGAGCGCGCTGTAGCCGCCGCCCTCAAGGACCTGCACAAGAAGTTGCAACGACCCATCGTTGTCGCAGTTGTCGGAGCCGGTCGTGGTCCCCTGGTCACTCGCTGTCTCAAAGCCTCTGTCAGCACTGGTATCCCCGTCAAGCAATGGGCAGTCGAGAAGAACCCTAACGCCTATGTACTACTCCAACGCCGCAACGCCACCGACCCCCTCTGGAACAAGCGCGTCACCGTCGTCAAGACGGACATGCGAGCCTGGAAAGGACCTCTCATCGACAACACACCCCAAAAAGTGGATATCCTTGTTTCAGAACTGCTCGGTAGTTTCGCAGACAACGAGTTGAGTCCCGAATGCTTGGATGGCGTGCAACATGTTTTGCACCCTGAGCATGGAGTCAGTGTTCCTACTTCGTATACTGCACACTTTACACCCATCGCCCATCCCAAGATTTATGCGGATTTGTTGGGCAGAAGTGGTGAAGATGCTCAGAAGTGGGAGTTGCCGTATGTGACTATGTTGCATCAATACGATGACCTATGTCTGGACACCACTGGAACTCCTGACATCCAAACTGCGTGGGAGTTTACTCATCCTCTTCCTGAGACCATCATTGCACAATCAAATCTTCGCAGAGGAGGCAGTGTGCAAGCAGGAGGAAGCGGTATGGTCGGCGGCGATGGCTGGAACGAACACAACGCCCGATTCTGCCACTTGAGATTTACTGCTTCTACACGCGGTGTGTGTCACGGTTTGGGAGGTTACTTCGAGACCGTATTATACGTCCCTCAAGACAAGACCAAGAAACCTATCGAGTTGAGTATCAACCCCAACACCATGGAAGCCAAGAGCAAAGACATGATTTCTTGGTTCCCGATTTTCTTCCCCTTGAAGGTATGTCTCTTACCCTCGCTTCTTTCCCCTCTGATCTTTTACTAATTGTGTCTTGAAAACAGACTCCTATTACCATCCCCACAGGCGCAGAAATCGAAGTTTCCATGTGGCGCCAAACCGACGACAGAAAGGTGTGGTACGAATGGCAAGTTGAAGTGTTTGCCTCTCTCAACGGAACACGTCAACGTGTTGCTAGCAGTGACTTGCATTCATCCATCAAGAATGGATGCTTGATGTAGAACAGAAGAAGTGAAGTTTTATTGGGCAGATGGCATGGCAGAAAGTTGGAATGTCGGATTGGCTGAGAAGGAGTCAAAGCAGTAAGAGTGGAAGCAAAAGATCAGCATCAAAGCATTGGCATTGGTAAAAATATGGAGTTTTGTTTTTGGACGATTCTCATCTCTTGGTTTTCCTTGTGTGATGGTGCAATTCGTTTGTGGTAATGCTTGGTCTAGAAGATTATGCATAGGCTTGGGCCTTGGAGACTGAAAAACCTTCTAAGCAGGATCGAGTGTTCCAGAAGCTCCCATTGGAACTTTGACAATATGTGTTGACGTGTTTGAGGTCTCTTCATGGCTTCATTCAGCACTCTTACGAAAAGATGCAGATACTCCAATGCAGCTCCAGGACATCTCACAAGCACTTTCGAGAATGAGAAGAAGACGTAGGAAATTTGTTGAAAGTCTGAGAATGGCTTCGCGGATAAATACAACAGAAGAAGGATACGATATACTACAAGAGCGGCTTCTTTTTTTCAAGGTCTCAGATTCTGGGTGGTTCGTCAAATGTGGAGCTGTTGATACAAGTATATGCGTAGAATGTGGTTTTTTGAGGTGGATCGTCGAGAGAGAAGGAGGAGGAGGAGGTTGTCAGGGGTATCATGTAGTTTACTCGTTGATCTTAGCAAGAAGCCTGTTTGTCGTTCATTAGCAATCCCATCCTCTGTCTTCTTTTGTCTTCTGGATTCAACTCACTCGTGATCGCGGAAGAGCGAGTACTCGTTCTCGCCGACCTTGATGGGCGAACCACCGAACTGGGGGATCAAGACCTTGTCGCCGACCTGGACGGAGGGAGCAATGCGCTTGCCATCACGGTCGAGGGCACCGGGGCCAACGGCGAGAACCTTGGCCTCGTTGAGCTCCTTGACGGCAGACTCGGGGAGGAAGATGCCACCGGCGGTCTTGGTCTCGGCCTTGATGCGCTGGACCAGGATGCGGTCGAGCAGGGGAACGAGCGACTTGACGGACTTGGCGGCGATGGTGGACTGAGGGTTGTGTTAGCTGCGTGGTTTGCGCACGAGGTTGTTGGGCTGTAGGTAAAGCATACCATTTTGACGGAGGAAGCTTGCGACAAAGAGTTCTGGCAAGGAGAAGTGTGTAAGAGATGCGATGCAGTGGTTGATGTATTGCTGTCGGTGGAAAATTCCAGAAGCGACAGCGCTGTCGATTCACCTCGGCCGGGGGTTTGACGCGGTCAAAGCTCCTGTATCCAGAACCCTTCCGCCCTTCCGTTTTCCTTCAAAAACATCAACTCATGGCCCAAGACATTGCTACGGCTGAGACACAGCAGAAGTTGCGATGCGTTGCTTCAACAGGCGACACATATCGCTGCACTGTCGACGAGGCGCATCCAGGCTGGGCTGAACAGACTCGCGGCCTTGCGACACGCGCAGACAAGAACGAGAGTAATTGTTTCCGTCACGCTCTTTTGTCGGCAGATGGCACCGCTGTAGTCACGTACAATGAGGACCTCATTCTAAGAACTTTTGCAGTGTAAGGATTGTTGAACATGCCTTTTTCCAGTTTCTCTATTCTTTGCTTCTACCGTCTCAATGACTCTCTCTAGCTAACCTTTGCAAGTCCGCTGGCACACTCAGACACAGAGCCTGCTCAACTAACACCATACTGTTCCGCTCCATCGCCTTCAAAACTCACCTCGCTCGCTCTTCATCCTGCCTTCGATGTCACCAACCCTGCGACTACCCTGCTCTTGACCTCTCAACCAGACTTACCCATACGTCTGACCAACGCCCTCGATTTTGCATACATTCACGCATCCTACACATGGCAGAACCCTCTGACCGAAGCATACATCGCCCCCTCGTCTCTTCTCTTTGTAGACAACAACCATTTTGTTGCAGGCGCAAAAGACTCTCTTGCTGTATTCAATATCCACAACCAAGACGCTCCCATCTTTGAATGTCCGACGAGAAAAGG
Source organism: Aureobasidium sp. EXF-12298 (assembly GCA_024195555.1). Lineage (NCBI taxonomy): Eukaryota > Fungi > Ascomycota > Dothideomycetes > Dothideales > Saccotheciaceae > Aureobasidium > Aureobasidium sp. EXF-12298. The sequence goes on from SWBJ01000352.1 coordinate 24,882, forward strand.
CCGCAAGGCAAGGAAGCTCTATGGAGCCGATAACGCTGGCATTGGTGGTATCGTGTCTTCTTTGGCTTTGTCAAGTGACAATATCCTGGCTGCAGGTACCTACAACCGTCAAGTAGGTTTGTTCGACAATGCTGGCCAAGGAGAGACTGTAGCTGCATTCGATTTGAGTTACAATGATGCCGACGACAAGCTACTCAAGGGGAATGGCGTTAGCCAGCTTGCTTGGAGTCCATGTGGGAATTACCTCTTTGTCGCCGAACGCCAAAGTGACTCCCTGTTGGTCTACGATATCAGACACACTGGACAGCGTCTGAGTTATCTCTCTGGTCGAAACGCTCTTACCACGCTGAAGCTTTCCTTCGACTTCGCGAGCGATACGAACGGTAAAATCGACATTTGGGCAGGTGGTACGGATGGTAAGGTCAGAGCCTGGCGAGACGTCACAAGCAGGGAAGGCCGCATAGAGCCGGATCTTGCACTGCATGCAAGTCGTGGTGAGCATGTCTCTTTCTGATCATGTCATACCTATACTGATGATCAGTACAGCTGCCGTCAGCAACACTATACTGAGCCGTCGTGAACCAATGCTCATAACAACGTCTGGTCAACGTCGTGACCCGAGTGATCTCGTAGGCTTGAACGATTTCAATTCAGATTCAGATTCAAGCTCCTCAGAGAGCAATTCAGATAGCGATGGATCCGAGTCAGACGAGGAGCACGAAGAAGGCGGTCGCCAGGGCCAGGAAGCTCAAGCTGAGACGCCGGCCTCGGGCATCACCTCAAATGTGGCTGTCGAAGATCCTTGGCGAGGACCCGCTTTTGACAATGTGCTGTCCTTTTGGCAGATCGTGTGAAGGAGAAGCATACCAGATTTCGTAGACCTCAATGATGAATTGACGAGTATAAGAAACAAGACATGAAGAGTCCATCAAGCCAAGAGAGGCTCCAGACGAAAGCCAAAAATACAATTCAGGGAGCGGGCAACGCATCCGACACCTTGATGTTGTGAGGAGCGTGTGAGGAGAAGGTTTTGGCTTACAAATGAGAGCTCCTCCGCATCCTGAACGGCATCTAGGCCTAAAAGTCACTGTTACTCCGACCATCAACTTTTGAAGCAAGTCTATGCGAGTATTGCTCCACAGAGACAACACGTGCCATCTGGGCAATCCTTTGCAAGATAACAAAACGGACAAAGCCATCTTCCACAGATCCGAGTTCCCAGCGATTGGGATATGCAAGATGGCGGTGATGGACTCGAAGGATTTAATGCCAAGACGTGGTGGGAGTCGGTCCTGCGGAATCCCACCGCAAGGGTCTTTTCGAGATGCGGAGATTGAGGGAGAGCTCTGAGGATCGGGGAGGGGTGTGACGGAGGGGCTAATAAAGGACAGACAGAGGAGGTATCCCGAGGCTCCGATTGACCACTTAGACTGTGATATTGACCACCTTTCGTAATAATATCTGGCAGCTCTTGCCTCGGAGGCAACTAACCCGAGCAGTTTCGACGCACTGACACCGTTCAATATCTTGAGGCCATGCTTGCGAGAAACAATCACAATAGATTCTTGTGTTCGGAAGGAGCACTAATAGCTCAAGGAGCAACGGAAGTCGACTGACGATTGCAGTAGCTACCAACATGTGGTGGCTGAATCAAGCGTCTTTTGGTTGTTGCTCAGGCATGGTCTATCGTTCCTTCCCCGGAAGAGAACAGCGCGCGGGGTAGCTGCCGCCTCTTGCCCCGCCTAACCAAACACACTCCGCGAGTCCGAGGTCTTGCGGTCGCCTATCATCTCCAATCCTCCTCCCAATGAGGCAAGGCCCACTCGAGGACGAGTGGAGATTGGTTTGGTGGACCCAGAAAGTGTGAAGCTTGCAGAGGTGAACACGTTGAGTACAAATACCTTGATCGAGTCCGCCTCTCTCTTGCTCACCTGTTCCTCTCCTCTATTGTTTTTTTGTGTTTGAGATACCCCACATATATATTTCACAATCATGTCTACATCAGTTCAACTCGAGACCCCATCTGCGGGCAAATACGAGCAGCCCACTGGTCTGTTCATCAACAACGAGTTCGTCAAGGGTGTTGATGGCAAGACTTTTGAGGTCATCAACCCCTCGAACGAAAAGGTTATCTGCTCGGTCCACGAGGCCAGTGAGAAGGATGTCGACATTGCTGTTGCCGCTGCCCGCAAGGCTTTTGAGGGTGACTGGCGCAAGGTTACTCCTGGTGACCGTGGCAAGCTTCTCGTCAAGCTTGCTGACCTTTTCGATCAACACTCGGACAAGCTCGCCGCCATCGAGGCCCTCGACAACGGCAAAGCTTTCACAATGGCAAAGGGTGACATTGGTGCTGCTTCTGGCTGCTTGAGATACTACGGTGGTTGGGCAGACAAGATCGAGGGTAAGGTTGTCGACACCAGCCCTGACACTTTCAACTACATCAAGAAGGAGCCTGTAAGTTATGACTTAATCCGGTCACTCGGTTGAAACTGACAAGTCTGCTAGATTGGTGTTTGTGGTCAAATCATCCCCTGGAACTTCCCCATCCTCATGTGGGCATGGAAGATTGGTCCCGCCGTTGCTTGCGGTAACACGGTTGTCATCAAGACCGCCGAGCAGACTCCTCTGTCTGCTCTCTACGCTGCCACCCTGATCAAGGAAGCCGGCTTCCCTCCCGGTGTTGTCAACGTCATCTCTGGCTTCGGAAAGATTGCTGGTGCCGCCATTGCCTCGCACATGGATGTTGACAAGGTTGCCTTCACTGGCTCCACAGTCGTTGGAAGACAAATCATGAAGGCCGCTGCTGGCAGCAACCTGAAGAAGGTCACCCTCGAGCTTGGTGGCAAGTCTCCCAACATTGTCTTTGACGATGCCGACATTGACAACGCCATCTCATGGGTCAACTTTGGTATCTTCTTCAACCACGGCCAGTGCTGCTGTGCTGGTTCAAGAGTCTACGTCCAGGAGGGTATCTACGACAAGTTCGTCCAGCGCTTCAAGGAGCGTGCTCAGAAGAACGTTGTTGGTGACCCCTTCGCTGCCGACACCTTCCAGGGTCCTCAGGTCTCGCAACTCCAGTTCGACAGAATTATGGGGTATGTATCTTCTACTCGCCCTTGACGTACAAAGACAGCATGCTAACACTCGACAGTTACATCAAGGCCGGTCAAGACGAGGGTGCCACCGTCGTCACTGGTGGTAAGCGCAAGGGTAACGAGGGTTACTTCATCGAGCCCACCATCTTCGCCGACGTCAAGGACGACATGTCCATCATGCAAGAAGAGATCTTCGGTCCCGTCTGCTCGATTGCCAAGTTCAAGACCAAGGAGGACGCCATCCGCGTTGGCAACAACACCACATACGGTCTTGCCGCTGCCGTCCACACATCCAACCTCAACACCGCCATTGAGGTTTCCAACGCTCTCAAGGCTGGTACCGTCTGGGTCAACACATACAACACTCTTCACTGGCAGCTTCCCTTCGGTGGCTTCAAGGCTTCGGTATGTGTAACCTTCGATATCTTTCCCACATGAAACATAGCTAACTGTATTGCTTAGGGTATTGGCCGTGAGCTTGGTGAGGCTGCTCTTGACAACTACCTCCAGACCAAGACCGTCAGCATCAGACTTGGTGATGCCATGTTCGGTTAAACTAATCATATGTTGACGATGAGAGTGTGAACGTTTTCTAATGACTTCGGGCTTTAAGTAGCTATCTTACGATTCAACTGTATCTATCTATTCTGAACAATTTTTTCTTGACTCCAATTTGTTATGGACTTAAGGTGTCTCTCTCGTGATGCTTCGTCAGTGATATGATATATTCTTATGATGCATTTGACCATCAGATTATGTTTCATTGCTGTATGATCGCAAAGCATATTAAATGAATGTTGCCAGTACATCACTTGATAGCAGTGAACCACTTTCCACCTTCCCTTGACCACTATATAAACCTTTCTCTCTCCTCAATATTATAGACAACTCCACTGGCAATGGTCACCAGAAAGGATCACACCACTGGCCTTCCTTAATGGTACAGGCCATGAAAATGTATACGACATGTCGATAAACGTGTTCTTCGCCAATGCAAGGCCCGCCGACATCATGGGAACGCTTCGGGTATCGTTCCGTTAGCTCAATGGTGTATCGTCCCAGGATATCGAGCTTAGGATGGATGTCTGGCATGAAGGACTATTGAGCAATCGACGCTTGGGAGGCGATGAATCCCATTGAAAGAGTTTGGGAGCCCAGGGCTTGTGTCTATATAAACGACACAGGCTCGACGCAGCAAAGTAAGAAGCCTTCATGAGTTGCAACAAAGAACTTTCTCGTCACAAGTCTTGATTAGGAATATAGCATGTCAGTCAGGAACTCAGGGTGCCCCTGGCATTAAACTTCTATTGTGACAAGTTTCTCTTCTCCATCAGATGCTCTACACCATCAATGCTTGCCAACAAACCCCAAAACCTGCTCTACAAAACTTTCCGGGTTTTCTTCTGCACACCAATGCCCCGTGCCCTCTACCTTTGCCAAAGTAACATCTTGATACATCTCTTCAGCTTGTTTCTCCGCAATCTCAATCATAAAACTCAATCCACCCCATAGTGCACAACAAGGAACCTTTGATTTTCCCTCTTGCTCCAAGATTTTCTTATTGTCTTCGTGATCTTGGTGGAAAGCACGGTAGACATCAAAGCCTGCTCTCATAGCTCCAGGTTGCGCGAATTGAGCTGCGTAAATATCTGTGTCGACAGCAGAGATGGCAGAGGGATGTTGAGTCAATCTATCGTAGAAGGATTTCAGGTATTGTCTTTCTTTGCCTTGGGTAAGCAGCTCCGGCACATCAATCTGTTGATGAAAGACAAAATGCCAAAGCCCTCCATATGTATTCTCCGCAACGTAATCTGCGTAAAGAGATGTTCCTGGCAAAGGACATTCTCCCCAAGATACCGAAGCTGTGGAAGAAGGGAATTGGACAGCATAGGCGTGAGCCACCATACCCCCAATGTCGTGGCCTACGACGTGGATTTTGTCTTTGATGTTGAGGTGCGAGGTGATGAGGTTGTGTAGATCTTTGGCCATGGTAAGTTTGTCGTAGCCATCTCTGGGACGGGAACTTTCTCCTGCGCCGCGGTAGTCGGGTGCGATGACTGTGTATCCAGCATCTGCGAGTGGCGTAATGACGTGGCGGAATTGATAAGATATTTGTGGGAAGCCGTGGATGAGAAGGATAGTTCCTTTGGACTTTTGATTTGAAGGAGGAGAGCAGGATAGATAGTGTATAGAGACTTCTGTAGGAGTGGATGGCTTTCCAGATAGCAATTGGCGCTTGGAAGTCCAACGGGAAGAGTCAAAAGTACGTGCTGCCATGATTATTCTCTTGATATCGTGCGAAGAATTCAGCAAGGACTATGGATTGATTGTGCTGAAAAGACGAGCTCTGAGAGCTTAAATCTACGAAGTGTAGTTCTAGTTGCACTGGTCGTTTGTCATCAAGAGCGTCATGTTCAGCGTCACCTTCAGCGTCACCATCCTCTCTCTTTGAGCGTCACCGCACATATCTTCAGTGTCACCTTCAGCGTCACCTTGCTTGCGCCTTCGAGAATTACTAAACATGACAATCAACCATAGGGCGTGTTCAGAAACGTCGCCTTACTCCTCTTGATACGACGTCATTCTGAACGAACTCTGTATGCTCGGCGAGCGGGGCGCTTGTGAAGCTATTTATTCTCTATAGCGGAAGAGCCCAATGTGGATAGCTGCTCGCCCGGCCAGTGATGCACTCGCATAAGTTTTCAGTAATCACAAAATGGCAAAAAGAGAGACTTTCATGCCATCTGATTTTCTCTCAGCACAATGAGATGAGCCGAAAGCAAAAAGAAGAATTCCGACACGGGGAATTGAACCCCGGCCTCCTCGGACCTGATCGTTCTTTCGAACTGTTTGAGAGCGAGAAATCCTAGCCACTAGACCATATCGGATTTGATGTCAGCATTATCATCATGATAGTATATATTACCGATGATTGACAAGAATGGTTTACCTAGCTGTAATCACCACCCTGCTCGGCATCTGCTCCTACTCATCACAATGCACCAACTTTTTGCTGGGAGGTTCAGGAACTCTGGACTCACGATATTGTTTTAATCTCTCTTTACTTATCATAGTGTATCTTTTGTAAAGGCTAGTCCAAGCAGCTCAAGTATCATAATGGGAAGCCTCGACACATGTGCAGACTACAACACCCTACAACCCATTGTCCACCCTCTGAACATAATCAAACGATCGCTTCTCGAAGCTCTACCGCTTGTAATACTTTGTGCCACAGCTCCGGTCTACTTCCTCCTGCCCGGGATACTACAGCCTTGAGCTACGCAACGGTACCCGAAGCGTTACCATGATGTCGGCGGCCTTGCCATCCCGTCGCACTTTCCAAATCTGCGCACAGCAACATACGTAGTCATCGTATAGTTTATGTTAGTCGCTGCCACTTGTTTCAGGACTGTCAGGACGGTTGTACAGCTTGTTGGAAGCTGCAAGGGTAGTTTATATAGTGGTGAGTGGAGGTGAGAATGAGTTTAGTGCTGTTGTGACTGTTTGCCAAGGATTGTAAGTATTAAAGATGCATTCGTCCAGAAGCAACAGAGCAAAGGATTGGACATGTGAAATATAAACGAATTTTACTAATAATGCTGTGAGATGTTCACAAGCATGTTTGTTCACACCTCTTACAATGTCTGCTTGACAAACAGTATCATTACATATAAAACTCTACCTTGAAGTCACTATCCATTTGACACCTTACCTTGACATCTGGAAACATCGTCAACGACCTCTGCAACATCACATAGTCCGAGTTTCGTGGCGCTCAGCACCGACCCTCGTGCCTGCCCCAAGGAACTGACAGGGTAAGGTCGCTAAAGAAGATAGTGGGGCCAATATACCTTGGACTGCTGTATGTGGATCTCAGAGCATTAAGTCGACTTGAGTGAGGCCGTCGAAAAGCAGAGAGTACTGAGGAGTTTGTAGAGTGTCCAGTCGGGAAGGAGGCAACATGTGCCTCTCATTGGATGCTCCGACTTTCAGACGGAGTTCATGCAATGGAATGGAGAAATTCTTCCTCACACCATGCATAAGGATTCAGCAAGCATAAATAGTCTCGCCTGAAACCAGAAACCTGACTGATTGATTTCCAAAGCACAAGAGCGCAAGAGATGTATTTTGTCGAGAAAAGCCAAATGTGATTGCTCATTACCCAAAAAGAACTCGCTAGGAACGCTGGACCAAATGCAGAAATAGGCAGAAAAGGGCGCAGAAGAAGGCGTCGCTCATTCCAGACACGTCTTGCCAAATTGAGCAAAGCAACGCGCGCTGTTCAATGTGTTGTCTGTATGGCCCATGGCCTTGCCGACTTCATGATCAAAGTCCACACCAGCGTCACCAGCTCTGACTTCGCTGGCACCGCCTTCAGCAGGGAAGTAAGGATCAAAGACTTCGGGGTTGACAGAGACACACTTCAAAACCTTGTCTTGACAAGCATGCATAAGCATCAAGTCGAATGCTCCACCTTTGCCCAGAGAAGCGTGAGCGAGCAAGTTGCGAGCACCTTGGTAGGAGACCGCATAAGCGAATGTGCAGACTGGGTTGATGGAGTAATGGACAATACGTTGGCCATCCTTGATCACATCCTTAAGTCTAGGATTCAAGCCACGGTACTTGTCCACCGGCGCCGTAGTCTCATCTGCAAAAGTAATAATCTTGCCTTCATCCTTGAAGGGTGGGGGGTCACTGCAATGACCCATCCAAAGGACATCCCAATTGTTTCCATAAGGATCTTTATCCGTCTTCTTTGCTTTTGTGAGCTCGCGGACGGCTTTTGCGATCGACGGTGTTTGTTTGCGCACGTCGATATCCCAGTCCATGTCGTCTTCGAGGATTAAAGCTGAGCCCCAGTTGTTCTGGATGACGAATTTGAGAAGGTCGAGGTGGCCTAGCCATGCCATTGCTGCGCCGTGGGCTTCCACAGGGCCAAAGTCTTTGAATGCTTGGATGAAGGGTTCGCTCCATTTGGGTTGTTGAGGGACAGTCACGGTGATGCCGGCGACTTTTGCTGCGGCGTGTAGACCGTCGACGCGCCATTTGGTGCCTTGGGATAGTGCGAGGATTGCCTGGAACTATGATTGTTGTCAGTCAAACATGTTCCCAGAGTCGCAAGTTGTGGTAGAAGGTCTTACGCCCAGAGTTGAGTTTCCAGCTGAGAAGTCGGGTACGACAGGAGTGGTGGCAGGGGCAGCATCATCCTTGAACTCGGTGACTTCATCCAGCTTGGTGTCTTGGTGGTTGGAAGAGGCATCGGCTTGAGGACCACGCCATGCATTGATCTCCTCATGCTTCCAGTGTGCGACAAAGAGAAGAACAAGTACCAAAGCGACTATCGATGTGAGTATCGCACCACGCGCATTGATTCGCAACATCGTTAATACAACAGACCCTGGCAGATAAGCAAGGTAGTGACTTCAAGAAGACAAGAATGCGCCCGAGAACAAACAACAGACCTACATGCTGACTTGTTTGCATCCTCATCGTACGCTATCTTACCGTGTTTCTTAGTGCTCCTATTCTGGGGGATCCACTCTCAACCAAGAACGATCCAGCAGGCGCACACAGCAGGATTTCTGCCAACGCAAAGGAATGGGCACAAGGCTGGGCGTGGAAATAAGGCGCCTCGTTTTTTTGACACTCCGCCAATGACGTTGTCCGCGGGTCCCTGCGCGAACAGTTACAACACCACAAGTCACGTCCAGAACGCCTAGAATCTCTCAAAGACATGGCAGCATATCATTCGCGACAAGAAGATGAATGAGATTATCCATCTCTCTTTCATCACCATCGCTGTGTGAGAGTATTCATCGCTGTGTGTAAGGAAAAATTCTGAATGTTCAGATAAAGTTGAGCCGCACGGAAATGAGTTTCTGCGGCCTCTCGGTCCTGGGAAGCAACTCTAAATCAAGCCTCTCTTAACATCGATGGAGAGATAAAACCTGGGTATCATATTCGTTTTCCCTAGAACAACCAGACCCTCAGGAATCAACACCAACGCCGTTTCCGCTTCAGATCGCCAATTGCAAAACAGATCATTCTTCCTCATCTCGGAACCTCATCATACCTTTGTTAATCTCTGTAGCGATCTCTTGTGCTTCATCTCTTGTTGAAGCTTCGAAATCGTATCGTTTTGTCTCCTTCTCGCGATAGACGAGCACGCGCACAACTTTGGGGTGTTTTCTACTGACTTTACAGCCAACTACACCGCTGAGATGCACACTTGTGGTTTTACCGCCAGGAGGTGCCATCGCTGGATCTGCATTGGCATTGAGAGGATCTGTAGATGAAGCAGGCATGACGTGCATGAATTCTGCATCAAGTGCTAGAATGCGTGGATGCGAGGGCGCGAACGACAAAGGCTGACGACGGATAACGAGGTAACGCTTTCCTGCTCCGCCAGCAAGACCCCAAAGTGCAGTTGCATTGATGTCATTGGTTGACTTGGCACTTTGCAAACCCATGAAAGGTTTCCGCGTCTTGGCCTTCGTATTTGTTGCCGTCTCCAGCAGCAATGGTGCATTCGGGCTTTCACTGCCAGGACTGCCTACAGCGCTGACCATGCCACGACCATCGCCGACACCAACGAAGCGACGTCGTACAAGGTCAAGTGCCAGCCTCTGGCCCAAAGCTTCTACTGTACGATCCTCTGGTGCAACGGTCTGTGTGCCACGAACCTTCAGAACATACAAAGCCTTGTCAATGTTGAGCCTCTGACAGGCCGTCGTAAACAGCTCAGCCAAGTAGGTGTCAGAGGTGGTAGGTATAGGAAGCAAAGTCGTCTGGAATGAGTGCGGATCTGTATAGTGTATTGTGACCGTCTTGGAAGAGCCTGTTCTCGGTGTGGAACGTGGTGCTGGTGCAGCTGGTGCGTCCATCAAGGGAATAGTCGAATTCTTCCTGGCCATAGGGGCAAACGATGGCGTAATCGGGTTGACATTGGAGATGTAAGTTGGTGCTGCAGGTGGTGCCAATGTTGGTGCGTCCGAAAGAGTCCTCTGCATCTTGGGGGGTTGCGGCGTTGCTGTGCGAGAGGTATCTGGTATAGGTGTGCTGGGAGGTGCCAGACCAGATGGTTCGCTGAACTGAGGTGTGAGCTCTTCGTTCTCCTTGAACTGCTCCTCGGTCGCTCTCACGAGACCAAATTCGTCCCAAGGCTTATCTCTTGCCCTAGCTCGAGGCGGCCGGTTATTGTTCGAAGTGAAGTCTCCAAGTGGCTTTGTGCGGGTCAAGGCAGGGAAGTCGTAGTCGACCTCTTCGTCTTCGACCATGCGTAAGGTCCAGCGATTCACATTCAAGTCGTTACCTTCGAGGGGCGGCTCAATCTTCTCCTCTGCATACCGCCATAGACTGAGACCGATGAGCTCGGCAACAATAGTCGGGACACCTTCTTTTGCATTTCTGCGGATAGGCACCTGGATAGGAGTCGAAGCTTTCTTGGAAAAGGGAGCATATATCTTGATCCAGAGAGGAGTCGATTCACCTTTGCCAGACAGTTGAGCAAATTGCTGCAAAGGATTTTCACCCTTTTCTGACGTAGACTTCAAAGCCTTTGACAAAAGACTGACAGGCTGGACATAGCTGATAGGACGTCCTGCAGGAAGTCTGGGCAAATCTGGAGGAGGGGCCATGTGTTTCATGCGTTTAGGCGAGGCCGAGGTATGGGGTGTAATGGCAGGCGGCATGCTGGGCACATTGCCAGGTGTCGACTCGAGGGTGTCCACAGTGATCAAAGGAGCACCCATACCCAGCAGAGACTCGGAACCGGCAGTTCCAGCAAAGTCGTCGGAGATGTCAGATGCCTCGCCCAGCTCAATATCAGACTCGACATCTTCGCCCTCTTCCTGGATACGGTCCTGCATCATCTGGCCATGTTTGACAGCGCGATTTTGAACCCTCTGTTTGCGGAATGTGACTGGATCAGTCTCGTTTTCGGAAGAGAATTCACTGCTTGTAGCAGTATCTCTCCTGGGGCGTTGTTTGACAAAGGAAACAGAAGGAAGAGATGCGTGCCGTGCGTTTTCCTGGCCATTGGCTTTGTCCGGAGAAGCAATAGGTATAGGAACCTCGACGTCTCCATCTCTTGTTTTGTGTGTCGGAGAGGAACCAGCTCTGAGGCGAACAGGCATCTTGCTGAACTTGATCTGAGAGACGGCACTCTTGTCATCTTCTTCGTCGCTATCATCGCTCAGATCGCTGCTGTCATCCTCTTCCAACTGCTCTTTCCTCCTCCGTCTCTTGTTGTGGGTGTGGAGGGCAATGGTATCTTGACTGCCCTGACCGGTGACCATTCCTCCTTCTTCATCTTCATCGTGCAGAGCATAGGCGGGTGCAGCGGAACGTTGTGGAGCTTGAAAGTATTCGGAAGCGATGGCGGTCGGGATGGGAGGTGAGTATGTACGCTTGATGTCCTGAGGGTTTGCTTGCCAGCCAGCAGCACGAAAGGCAGGATTGTTCAAGACATTGGTGTTGAGGGTGATGAGACGCTCGCCGACGCCGTCTTTGATGTGTTGAAGGTAGCCTGCGCGTAGCTGGTAGATGGTGAAGTCTTGATTGTTAAGGAGCGACATGAGGAAAGAAGGTAGGCCAGTCCTGCTGGCTCCTAGTGCATTGTGTCGGTCGTGGTAAGAGGAGATGCCCCACCAAGAGGTCAACAGAGCAGGAAACTGTTTGCGTTGTGGAGTCTGGACTGCTGCTGTGCTTGTTGCTGTCAGTCTGAACTTACCCCAGCCGCGGCCCGTCAAAGACCTAAGTCTTGGCAATCATCTCTTGTGCTATTTTGGAAACAATCTGACTTTGTTTCATGTGATAATCTTTGGTCTTCCTGACAAGTATAACTTCGAGCCTACAGAGAGCACGAGTCTGAGGACAATTGGCGATTTCACATCTATACAGGGAAGGAAGGATGGCATTGATACTGGACGGGGTTAAGAGGTCGATGCTCGGACTTTGCTCCAGACGCTGGCCGAGCTTTGACCCCCACTTCCATCATGTTTCGCGACTCGCAACTTTCCATCAAGACATTACGACCATCCACACATTCTTGTCGCGTGCTCAACATGGCTCTTGTAGGCTATTCAGATAGTGAAGGCTCCGACTCCGAGTCGCCGAATGTCGCTCCCGTTCCTGCCGCTTCGAAACCCGCACCCAAAAAGGCAAACTTCCAAAAACTCGTCGACCCATCTGCGCCACGCAAGATCAAAGTCGATCTCCCTACGATACAGCCAGAAGCCGAACCCGAAGCTCCTCCAGCAAAGAAGGCCCGTACTGCTGGCAAGTTTGGTGGTTTCAACTCCTTTCTGCCCGCTCCGAAACGCACCGCTGAAGCCAAAAAGGGCCTTGGCTCTGGTGTCAACCTCAAGACTGGCGCAGAGCCTGCATTCAGCAGAGAAAGAGTAGAACCCGATCCTACAGCTTTTGCGCAGAAGGATACGAGTGAAGAGACCAAGAATGATGCAGAAACATCATTACCAGCCCCCTTCCAGGACGAGCTACCGAAAGAGGTCAAACCCGTGGGCAACGCTATGAGATTCAAGCCACTGTCTGTCGCCAGGAAGAAGGCCCCCAAGAAGAAGATACTGCCAAATGCTGCTCCTGCTGCTCCATCACCAGTCGCACAATCCGTTGCAGAGCCGCCAAAAGCTCCTGCTCCTAAACCCAAGGTTTCTCTGTTCTCGGTCACCCAGGACGACAGTTCAACCCTCTCAAATCCTCCCGTGGCAGACTATCAGCCCTTACTCGCTGACCCAGCAGCGGCTCCCGCTGAAACATTCGACTCTACAACCACCGCACCAGCTCCCGTACACTCCGACCCCAACTCTCTTACTGCCATTGCCGACGATCTTGGTTTGTCAGCAGGAGAGCGAAGAAGATTATTCGGCCGCAACAAAGATGCTGCTGCCTTTGCAAACGTTACACATCTCAACATGGAAGAAGAGTACAACAACAATGAGCAGCTGCGTGTCCAAGGTCAGGCTGTCGAGCATAGAGCTGTCAAGGCTGTCGCTCCTGGAAAGCACAGCTTGCAACAGCTTGTCAATTCTGCTGCTTCACAGAAAGAAGCTTTGGAAGATGCATGGGCTCAAGGTCGTAGGAACAAGGCTGAGGCTGGTAGTCATTATGGTTTCTGATCAATTCATGACTTTACGATCATTAATGAACATCCCCTTCTTGAGTATTAGAATCTTCCAATTGACATAAAGACTCGTAGTCAGTCAGCGTATCAGGTCTGCTTGCCAAGGCAGGCTGTACTCGCACCTGCTTCATCCAACATCTTGCAGCTGCCATGCCCTGAACATCAGGCAACGTCTATAATCATGCAAGATTTCAGTTTCATCAACAATAGCGGCGATGGTCTAGTGGTCAAGACGCTGCATCAATGTGTCTTGCAAACACAAGCTCGGACTATTGTGCATCCCATAGTTTACGCTATGGTTCTACGGCCCTAGGACGATGCAGAGATCGTGAGTTCGAATCTCACTCGCCGCATTACCTTTTTGCTGTCAATCATTCCGTTACCAAGCTTTTTGATGCTGAATACAGTAGAGAACCTTGGTGTTGAGACATGCGGAATTGATTCCGTCGAAAGCACAAGAGCTACAAGATGCTCGAGTCGTGACGTCTACCGTACACATATGATCATGTGCTACGACCATACATCATGATTAATCGCGTGAACTGAGGCTGAAATAAGAGCACTTGTCTCTCACATCTACTTAGCATCGCTCCAGTCTTGAAGTCCTCCGTTTCATCGCATTGACACAATCATCACAATATGCCAAACCCAATTTCACCACATGGCTCAAATGGCCCACTGTATGCTAGTCTTTCCATGACTGCGCTCTGCATCATGCTAATCAGAGCATCAGGCGCCAGAACGCAGTACTGCTCTCAATCTTGGCCGCCGGTGGTGCAGGATTTTGGATCCTCAAATCGAGGTCTCTTGCACGCGACCAGAAAAGACAGGAACAGATCTACATCGAGCAAAGAAAGCACATTAATACGTCGAAAAGCGATCACTGAGCGGAAATGTCGATGGAACGATTCGTGATGGTATAAGGTGCTTGCGCTAGTCATGTTTCCAGAGGTGGTGGTTAATATGACGAAACTGAAGGAGACAGCTCCGAAATCAAATGGTGGGGCTTGCCAACCTCTTTTCTGTTCTCTTCTAACTTCATCATTGACTTTGTGACCTTTTCCTGTTAACGGCTGTTTCATCAATTCAACGTCTTACTAAACGCATATATCATGGAATATCCTCAGGAAAAACTTAGCATCGCTGTGTTGGGTTGCGGTTTGTTACGCCATAATATCTGCATCCCAAATACTCGAGGCTAATCGACAGTCAGGCTTTATGGGCACAGCCATAATCAAAGGTCTACTCACAAGCATACGTCCCGAAAATGGAATCTCCGAAGACTTCAACATGCAAATCTACGCCTGCGTCAGATTCCGGGAATCCTTCGAGCGAGTCCAAAAGGCTCTTGGCGATGAAGCCTATCGTGTGCAAAGCGCAACACACTTACACGCCTGGGCTCAAGCTGTCGATAGAGCCGATATGGTTATGCTAGGGATCCCTCCTGCAGAGCTCAAATCTATTTCAGAACACATGCCACTTTGCAAGTCGCTACGAGGGAAACTGATTGTCAGTTTGTTGGCGGGGACTTCTTGCGAGCAGGTCACGGATGCTTTTGTCCACAATGATGTGGCGAATCGAGCAAACCAGTTTAACGTTATTCGCGTTATACCGAGTATAGGAGCGCAGAATCTGGACTCGGTGACTATGATTGCGGATACACCTCACGCTGGAGACGACCACAAAGCTTTGTGTGATTGGATATTCAGACAAATCGGGAGTGTGCACTATCTACCTGAGCATCTGATGGACGAAGCTACAGCCACACATGCGACTTGTAATGCACTCACCATGATTGCCGTTGATGCTATCACAGATGCGGCAGTCGCGGAAGGTATGCCTCGTGCTCAGGCAATGGCATTAGCGGCGCAGAGTTTGAAAAGTGCGGCTGGGTTGTTGCAGAATGGCATGACTCCTGAGTCGATGAAGGAGTCTATGTCTGTGCCGAAAGGGATTACTATCAATGCTCTGATGGATCTTGAAAAGGGTCAGGTTAGATCTGCCACTTCGGATGCTACCAGGAACGCCATCAGGTACACGAGAAACATGACTTGAGAAGATTGGCTTTGTTGGGTAAATGGTCAATTGAGAGCCGCCTATTCAGCTTTGCGGTCGAAGTCATAGTCTGGCAAGTCGAACTTGGGCATCTTGTAGCCGCCAATCCAACGAGTTATGCCACTCCAGTATACGAGCCATATCACGGTTCGAATCATCCATACCCCAAAATTCGTTTGCGGTACAAACACCTGTGGTCCGCCTTTCGGAGCACTCTGCGCCTTTTTGACATAACCAGCTAGCTTATCCTCATAAGCCTTGAATGCAACATCTGGCTTGTTCGGAGAGTTCAGAATCTCCCCAGCCAGCATATATCCGCCTAGGATTGCAAGAGTTGTCCCGGTGCCTGTGAAAGAGCAATACGCAGCATCGCCTACCATCGCGCATCTGCCTTTCGACCATCCCCGCCCTCCCAACTGGATCTTCGCAACGTCTTGCAGATAGAAATCCTCTGTATCCTTCATCCCTTCGACCACTCTTGTGGCTTCCCACCCAGCATCGGCAAAGAGTTCTGCCAGTGTCGCTTTCTGGGCTGCCATACCCGCCCTCTGTACTTTCCGCAGTGAAGGCTCGTCTTTGCTTACCACAAGATAGCCAGAACTGAGTCTGTCGTCTTTGGGTCTGATCATGATGAAGCGTCCTCCTACGGCATTGTATCCACGCGATCTGGGATAATCCTGCGGCTGACGAGGGATAGAGAAGTACGCTACCCAGCAGTTTTGACTTTGGATAAAAGCTTCTGTGTCGGTGTTCTCGAGGATGAGTGCACGGGTCTTCGATCTGAAGCCATCGGCTGCAATGAGCATGTCATACGTCTCTTCTACACCAGTAGATGTGGTGACGGAGACTGAAGTGTCGGTTTGATGTAAAGAGATTATACTGCTATCGAATAGAAACTTGACGCTTGGAAATGCAGTCGCCGCGGTGTAGAAGATATCGCACAAATCTACTCGCATGATCTCAATATCAGAAGTGAATCCTATATCAGTTTTCTTTTCGCCAACATCAAAAGTAGCGAATGGGACGTTGTTCTCATCCACAAATGCGACTCCTTTTTCTCCGGTTGTTTTTGATCGGATGATTTGCTCGAGTCCCATCTTGTTGATTATTGAGACGGCGGGTCCTTCCATGTCGATGCCTTGACCTGCTGTACGAAGTGCAGGAGTGCGTTCGAGGACTGTGACATCGAAGCCGGCGCGGCCGAGCCAGTAGGCTGTTACGCTGCCTGCTATGCCAGCACCTGAAATCAAAATCTTTTGGGAAGGCATCTCGGAGATGGTTGATTTTGAATAGGAAAATTGATTGATATGTTGCAAGCACGCTGGTATTGAGTCTGGCATTATATACCTGTTGAGAGGGAATTTGTTGGAATCCTACTGCCTGAGCAACTGTTTCGCATCCTACGCGCCTCGGGGAGGAATTCCCGATGGAGGTGAATTTCGGGGTGCCGCCCGAGGTGAGCGATGATCATCAGCTTGGGTCTTGATCTCGACCTTCTTCATGTCACAAAGCCATTGGCGATAGCTCTGTTCGTTAACAACGCTATTGCGAAAAATGTTTGAAGCCGCGATTGACAGAGAGGAAGGAAGGAAGACTCCAAGGCTCGAAGCTGAAGCTTTGACCAACCTTTCCTGATGCGTCGACCTTGCCGTCGTTAAAAATTGACCTCTCTTCCTCCTTTGCGAGGCTTCTTTGTTTTGGCGATTGACTCTCACATCCTCATACGCTCACCGCTGCTCAAGTCTTCCTTGAGATGCAGTCTCTTGACCCGTGTCTGCGGCTAGCTGCCATGAGTGCTACGCCACGATGAAAGCTATCGGATTGGCTGCGCCGCGAGGCTGACAAGCATGCATGATGCACGATACCGTCGATACGGCGGGGTTGCGCATGAAGAAATGCGATGTCAAGCAGCATTTCGGACTTTCTATACCCTCACTCATCGATCCTCGACACAAGTCTTTTTACTCTCGTCCTGAAGATCTACTCTCTATCAAGATATATACAATGGCTACCATACTATTTAAACTCAGATCACGATCCCCCATACCTCCGACCGCTGCGACAACCACACCGACTGATGCTCTGAGCGATGCCATCAAGTCGTTCCAGGATCATCTAAACCCGGATGAGAAAGCAAGACTGGAGACTATCAAAGCTGTACCTGACGCTCATGCAGTGGCGAAGTTCACTTACCAGCTTGATCAGGAGAATGCGAAAAGGAAGAGTCGTTGCGTCGCTGCTCGTATCTCACCGCTTTTGGAGTCTGTTCAACAGTTTTCTGGCGTCGTTGAGACCTTTGTTTCTTCGAACCCGCACATTGCTGCTCTTGTCTGGGGAAGTGTGAAACTTGTATTGCAGGTAAGCCGATCATGACCCCTAGTAGGATAGGAACCATCTCCGTTGGGGATTTGAATGGAGAAATAGGTACGGCATTAGTAGTTGGGAAAACCGCCGTTTTGCGCACAAAGCGGATCCTGTAATCTGATCGACTGACTTAAAGAAGATGGCGTCGAACTTCACAACTTATTTCGAAAACTTGTCAGCTCTGCTCATGACTATTGGAAAGCGTTGCCCGAGGTTCGAGGAATACCAAGAGCTCTATAGAGATTCTACCGATCTACAAAAAGTGCTCTGCGATTTCTATTCCGTGGTTGTCCGTTGTTGCGAGCAGGCGGTCACCGTGCTTCGCCGAACAGGTAAGTTGGCAATGGCAACGATCGTGAGATCCTCAGGCTAAAGTTTCCGTGGAGGATACCTACAACTGCTCAAAGCCGTGACCAGTTCATTCAAGTCAGAATTCGACTCCACAATGGTGCGGATTGAACAAGCCAGTCAAGAGGTCGATGCGACCATCCGCCTGGCTGAAGCAAAGCTTAATACAGCTGAAAGACGAGTTCAGCATACAGAGCGAGAGGCGGCGGAGCACTATAGACTAAGCTCAATGCTCTACCGCAAGGGACGGGAGAGAACCGAGGCCGACCAGATGGCGCAGATGCAACTTGAGAAACACAGTGAGTTCTCAATAAGGGTGCTCATACTAATACACCAGGCTGATCAAATGCCACAGAGGTTCAACAGGCAACCAAGCTCGAGCAGTTCTGTAACTACAACCACAAGATTGCCTACTGGAAAGCTCGTACACAACGGCACGGCTCCACAGGTCAATGGCTCACCCAAACCGATGACTTCAGACGGTGGGTCACTGAAAGTGGTTCCAGTGTGTTCTGGTTCACTGGAATCTTAGGATCAGGGAAGACTGTGATGACTGCGTTCGTTGTCGAACAGCTATCTGCGAACATCAACCAAGGTACTGAGAAGCTTGCCTATTTCTTCTGCCAGTACGATAACGAAACTTCTTTGAGGGCTTCGACTGTCCTACGATCGATCATAAGGCAGTTAGTAGATCAGGATGACCAGATATTCACTGCAAATTTGATTAGGATTAACGCCTTACTCGACAACACAAACGACCTGACGTTACTGGTGGCTCTGTTCTCCGACGTTCTTGAAATTTTGAAGAGTGTTGTCGTCATTCTAGACGGCGTTGACGAATGTTCAAAATCAGAGATGAAGTTCCTTCTTAAAGCGCTTCGCGGTCTCATGTCTCGAAAACCTTTTGGCCTGAAGCTGTATCTTTCAGGAGACGATCGCATTACTGATCTCATAATTTCGTTCCTTACGCCGAGCTTTGTGGTCAATACACATACACCGGAAGCAGCGTCGGATCTGCAAGAACTTATACAACAGTTGGTGACTGTCAGGAGGGAGGATGAAGATCTTGTGACAGGTGATCCCACCTTGTATCAAGAAATTATTGATGTTCTGTGTAGCGCGTCCAAGGGCATGTAGGTATGCCTTGAAATTTACGTATTGAAGGCTGCTAATGAATCTACGATAGGGTTCTCTGGGTCAGCTTCCAACTCGAAGAAATTTGCTCTCAGAAAACTGACGAAAGCATCCGAAATGCCCTGAAACACCTTCCTAAAGATCTCTCTGAGACATACAACCGTTTGTTGTCTAGAATTGTGGAGGAAAGCAGCCTGGAAGTTTGTAACAAGATCTTTCGTTTCATGGCTGCCGCAAAAAAACCTCTTTTGCTAGAAGAGCTTGGTGAGGCTATCTCCGTGGAGCCTTGCCAGCCTTCTTTCATGCCGGAACGCTCGCTCAACGATGTCAATGGCATCGTCCGATGGTGTCACGGTCTAATCGCGCTCAATGAATTGGACGGAACATTGCAATTCACACATTCAAGTGTGAAGGATTTCCTCTGCGGTTCTGACACTGAACGAATCACACTACCAGGTTTCCACTTTGAGGAGCATGAAGCTGATCGACAATTTGGGGAGGTCTGTGTTACCTACCTGAACTTCAATGATTTCAATACACAACTTGTTATGTCCCCGAAGCCTGAGATGTATCTGGATCCAATGGTCATGGCAAACCATGCACTGACGACCAGATCTCCAAGTCTTCTCTTAGATAGAGCCAGATATCTAATGAGAAGACGAGCGAAATCGAATTTGGTGAGCTCAAAACTATTTGATCGACAATCAGATAGTGGAACCAGTAACGCCGTCACTGTTGAATACCACTTGCTTCAGTATGCCTCGGATTTTTGGCTCTCGCATACAACAGGTTTTTCACCTGCACAAGGCCGTGTATGGAGTCTTTTTTTGAAGCTAGTTGAACATCGCTATAGCATCAGCTCAGAACACCGAAACTCTATCTTGTGGTACGAAGATCCTGGAGTAAAGGACTTTCACAATGACATATTTCCTCACAACCACCAGACATTATTTCGTCTATATCTATCCCGGTACTGGAATGAAAGGGACCTTGCATTGAACTTGTCACTAATACTGAAATGGAAGTGTTTCTCATTTGTAACACTTCTTCCACCACTGGCTAAGCAGCCCGAGTCTTCGTGGTTAGAGGCTGTGCTGTCTCTCGAGATTCACGAGTTGAGCAAGGGATTAACTGGCGCAGGAACTGGATGGATCCATGAATTGACGTTAACGGAACGCTCGCGTCTGCTAGCAAAGGTGGTTGAAACAAATCACCTTGCCGCTACGAATGCAAGCAAGACGTTGGTTGAGCTCGGGGTCGACCCTTATCACGAACTTGATGATCATGGAAAGACAACAACGATTTTTGTCAAGTTAATTCGCCATTCAGACACTGATCTCTTGAAAAAATTGTGTAGATCGATGGTCGAATCGAACGCAGACTTCGAGCGCAAGATCGCACTCAATAACAGAACTGCATTGCATATCGCAGTCATACTCCGTCGGTATATGGCGGTAGGAATCTTGTTAGATCATGGCGCTGACGTCGATGCAACTGATGATTCCGGTTACACGGCGTTACATCTTGCCGTAATAGGAGAAGCTTCGACGACGGACCAATCTGATGTCTTGAACCTCGTGTCGCAACTGCTCATGGCGGGAGCAACACAAAACGTCAAAGATTCACATGGCAGAACCGCACTAGATTACGCGTCGCACGATTTTGAGCGTCGTCTGCGCGAACAATTCATGAAGTCTAGAATCTTCCTTGACTAAGGAGGCCACTATCTTCACCTTTATCACCTCCTCCTACCCAACACGTATTTCTTACTTGAAGACCACTCGTGGCTTCGAGCGCACCTGGAGATGATTTGGTACATCCATGCTTGGGCTCATCTCGCCACTGTGATCCAGGCAGCGAAGCTCCACTTCAGAGGCTGGGGTTGACAGCAAAATCTTGACAAAGAACTGATGCTCATCAGTGCCGAACTAAAATTGCTTTGGACCTCTTCTGCTGATGTTTCAGCCTGTATAAAAGGCGAAACAAGTCAACCAGTATCAAACATGTCACACTGCTTGTCTTGATACATCCTTGGGGGTCATTTTGGGCAGCACTGAAGGTTGTCCAGCCACTATTGCCTGGCGATAATGATCCAAGCGTGCAGCATTCATATTTGAGGAATAGCGAAAGAAAACGAAAACGTTCTTGCTCCAATCTATGTATGTCGCCGAACCTCTCCAAACTCAAGCTTAACATTGTTCAACGACCTTTACCGAGGTCCAACTCCCTGGAATGCCACCTGTTCGCTGTCGAGAAACCTCTCATCAATCCTGGTTGCTATTCATGTTCAATCCCATTCCGATCAAGCTTGAAATGTTGTTTGAGGTATATCGCCGCGCTCATTCCACGATCATGACGTCCTTGTTCTGCCTAACATATTCATCCTCCTCCTCGGTACCGCCTTCGTTCTCTCCGCTCTCCTGGTTGAAACGCCAGGCGAGTCTCAAAGCTCGCTCAGTACACTTGTTGACGATGCTGACGCCAGTATCTCGCTTGAGGTAGGACTTCATGACCATTGAAACAGCACCTTGCTCATCCTGGTTTGCCTGAAGTTCTTCCCACTGTCTGTCTCCTTCAGCATCTTCGCGGAAGCAGACCATGCCAAAGTCGATCATCATGACTTTGTGAGACAGAGGATCAACGATAAAGCTGCGGGTGTTGACGTCGCGGTTGAGTATGCCGCAGTCCTGGATGTTGCTAAGTGCTTTGACGGCCGAGTCGACAGTAGACTGCCAGTGTTCGCTAGGGCAATGTTTGTGCAAGTCAGTGAGATGGAAGCCGTCGATGTGCTGGATAAGAATGCCGGGAATGGAAAAGATGCGGGTGTCAATCTCGGTAACCTCTTCATCGTCTTGGTGCTCCTTGGACATGGAAGGCTGGTCCAGCAGTACTTCTCCGAAGACCTTGGGGACATCTTCTCCTTGGAGATGGGACATGCGCTCATAGGCTTTCTTCTCGGTCTCGTAGGTCACAGTCGAGTCCCACTGAAGATATGCTTCACGCTTTGCAGCACTCCATCGGTCGCGGTTGTCGATATAGGCTGCTGACCAATAATCATCGCGTTCCTTCTCCGCATCCCAGTAGCTGAAGAACTCTTCAGCATCACCGCATTCGATGAAATCATTGTATTGCTGCTCGATCTCTGGAGTCCAAGAGGGGGCATCCCAGTCGTCGCGGTGCTGGGTTGAGAAGCGGCGGTCGTAGAGTTTGAGCACGCATTGTGATGTGTTGTTGAAAATGGCGGGCTCAACAAAGCGAATGACCATGCAGCAGGAAAGAGTTGCCGGAAAGTATTTGATGATTATGGCCTTGATGGGAGTTCCTTCTTCGGAAGTCTTGAGAAGAATCTCATTGCCGGGATGGTAAGGGCAGCTGGACTGGAGGTTAATTGGGCTCATCTCTCATTGGAATGAAGTGCTTACAAGGACGACACAGTATCGTCGGGGTTGTTGCAGTCTATATCTTTGGTCTCATCGTAGTCACCGCCGTCGTGTTCATCGATAGGAGAGGTATCAGATTGTTCGATCATGGTCTTGTTGTTCGCAGAGACAGATGCGCAAGGCTCCGACGCGTCAAATGTTTTTTCGGGACAGTCGTGCTGTTTGTTGTTGTCATAGTCCTCGACCGGGATGATGATTTTGATAGGGCCACTCAGTTGGACCATTTTGACGCGTGTGCTGTCATGAAGAGTCGAGCGCGACTCAGAGTGAGTGGTTGTATCCATATCCATATTTGTGTCGTGGGTTGAAGTAGAAAGAAACGAAGTTGAGAGGTCAGCCATCCCCCGTGCGGAGGTAGATGTCGCGGCAGAGTGATACTGTGTCTCTTGCTGAAGTTGAGTGATGAGAGCTGCTCGAGAAATACGCGTCGCGGGTTGTTGTGTTGTGCAACCAATTTTCCGTCCCAGATGGAACTCGCTGGTAAGTGATAGAAGCGACTGAGGAGCTGCCAGTACAACTCTTCACTTATCCGATTCGTGTGTCGACCTCTGTAGCACGATGGATGAGTGCATGAACCAATGGAAGGTCTAAATATGATACTTTCTTACGCTCTCTTCCAACGTTCTAGATTCGCCTGTCGAACTCCCATGTGTAGACTCACAATATCACATCAAGCCTGTACATGAATATGAGAAGCCCGTTGTTTGAATTTCACGTCGACTCTCCCACCGTGCCTCACTTTCGTGAACTGTTTGTAGTAATGCAGAGACTCGACGTAGAAGACACCCCTGTGCGCTGAGAGCACTAGACCTAAGTTACGATTCGTCCAAGATTCTTTCTCCTTCCATTGAATTTTCCGTCAGTCGCGTCTCTAGCTCTGGACGTGTTGTTGTTTTGATATTGCTACCTCTCTGTCAACCATCTCGTCCCACTCGATCGCACAACCAATATCACACAGGCATCTACACAACACAGCACTTCGTTCATTACCTACAACCCACACTTCTATCAAGATGGTAATTCAACTCAACCACCTCTCCCTGCTCACCTCCACCTGTCTCCACTGCTTACGCATCCCCTTAAGGCTCGCCTTCCTTCGAACCAACCTCTCAGCAAGAATGACGCACAGAAGAACTACGCTGTCTACGCAAAGAACATCAACGTCAACTTCTTTTCTTGCGACTTCAACAACAAGCCTGGCAACAAAGTTCCTGTCCACGGCGACAAGAAGAGCATCAAGAGCGCCAAAGGCAATGTCACCTTCCACAGCAAGACCATGGTCACCACCGACGGCAAGTACAAGGTCTATGTGTTCCGTGGCCCAACCGAGAAGTGGGTTCAGGATTCCTTCGAGGTGGAACTGCCTACCCCTGAGGAGGTTCTGAAGGTCATGCTGGAGCGTGCTACTGGACTGGACGCCGATGGCAACAAGGTCGAGATCAAAGCTGAGTAAATCTCCAAGTATGTCCACATCCGTGCCTCCCTGAGATACATAGTGCTGACCATATAGAACTACGACACATACGACGTTTCGTTCTTCGACACGACACACTGGCCCATCTTTCACCTCAGCCTGGCTTTCGTTTTGACCAGCATTCACCTTTTCGGTCACCTCACTTCAGCGACGACATTTCTTTCTTTTGTTCACAATCGATCAGCAAGGCGTTATGGATAACACGGACGATACCCCTGGAGCGTTGCCTTTTTTACAAACCTGTATATTAGCATTGCCTTTCATTTACTGCATTCACGGATGAATGCCACCTTGACAGCCCCTGAGTCTTACATATACCTTACCAGAAGGCTCTTCAATGGCAAATCTTTCTCTCTCAAACTACCTTCTGCATTTCGATAGCGCTGTATCGATCAAAGTACACCATTAGAGATGAATAAGGTTACCATATCCCTGTTCGTCTGTCCTGCTTGATATCGCTACTTCGTTGTGTTCGTGTACATCCTATGCTGGCCCCTCACCTTTCTCCATACATATGAAGTCTTGTAAATACTTTCTGTGATGCGACAGGTGTATAATATTGACCATTCTTAGTGGAGACAGCAGATATCACATACTGCTTCCACCCCACCTCGAAGCAGGTAAATGAGCAAGACACCAGCTCCTTGATATCCCTCTTCGTATCCTGCTATTTGACTAACCTTCTGTACCTTCTCAATACTATACCAGCTTTGATTGATGTCAGAGCTGAGACATCGTTGTTTGTGGTCTCTCAAAGACCTCCAGACCATGTTGCCGTATGAGCTTCTCTCACCGAAGAAGCAAGAGATGCTGAACCGATTCGAATTCTGGGTTGACAGGGAGGTCAACAGCACCAATAGACGGCGGTATGAATATTGTTTGTTGAGGAGAGGTCGTCTCTCGACAGGGCTAAAACCTATTCAGGGGTAACGGCAAGACAGTGTTCTCCTCGACTCGAAGCTACACCTTCGATTGCACACCACGTCTTTGTCCTTCGCTCACACAAAACAAATTCACAGATGGGGAAAGAGCAGATATGATGAAGGAGACTTAGGCTTTTGGATGGTATATCAACCGTTTTTCTTATCTTACACCCCTATTTTCTGCCTGTCCAGCATCAATCAACCCCATCTGCCAGCCTCTCTTTCCCGCTCAACTCTCTCGGCCCTAGCTTCCTCTCCTTCCTCGTCTTCATATCTATAGCTAACCTTTCTACTCTTCCTCGATCCCTTCGGCCCTGTCGGTGCCTCAAAGCCCGCATTAGAACCTCGTCTACCGCTTTCCTCACCTCTACCCCTCTTGCCCATGGTAGCAGATTCACGGCGTTGTTGCTCTTTGGCCATACGTTCCTTGATACGTGCTTCGCGTTCTTGGGCATATGGGTCTGCAGAGGCGGAAGCAGAGGTGTCTTGGGCTACAGCGACGGATTGGAGACTCGGACGTCTGGCACCTCTGTCGTCGTTGCGGTCCTTGCGGGGGCCGGTGGGTGGTGCGAAGGGTTTGCTGCCGCGAGAGCCTTTGATCTTGAAACCTTGGTCGTCGTTTGTAGAGGTTTGGTCGTCGCGGCGTGAGCGGCGGGAGGATGAGTAATGATCAGTAGTTCCATTGGCCGAGGTTGAGCGGTCTCTGCGAGAGCGTTTGCGATCACGGTCGCTTCTGTCACGGTCGGAGCGTTCCTTTTCTCTTTCACGATCGCGGTCACGATCGCGGTCGCGTCGGCTTTTAGTGCGCGAGGATTGGTCGTCTCCGTTACTGCGGTGGTCTTTGTCGCCACGTGATCTGCTGCGACGGCGGCGGTGATCGCGGTCTCTGCTGCTGTCGCGAGTTGAACGGTGCTTTTCTCTGTCTCTGCGACGGCGTGATCTTCTAGATGCGTCTTCGTCGCCAGAGTCGGACCTTATCACGTCCTTTCTGTCGGAGTCAACAGCCTCGTCATCGTACTTGCGTTCGTGGCGGCGACGTCGCTCACGTCTGCGAGCTCGTGCTTCGCTGTCTTGCGAATCCGCACTGTGTTTACGCTTGCGGCTGTGCGAGCCTGATCTCGAATGTGAAGGCGAACGGCCACGGTCACGGTCATCGCGAGCCGGCGAAGGACTGCGCTCTCTTTGTGGTTGAGGAGATTGTGCCGGGAGGGATTGAGGTTGAGGTGTTGGTGTAGGATGGGCGTTCCTTCCACCTTGGTAGCCGCCCCTGCTGTAAATACCACTGTTGGGCAAGCCCTCACGCATAGCCTTAGGTCCCTTGGGAGCATCGATTGGGGGTCCTGCGGCAGAGCCTGCAACAACGGTGAAATCATCTGGAGTCTGCGACATGTGTCCATTGAAGCTTCCATGCATGTTGTTGAAGCCACCGCGGCCACGGAAGCCGCCTCTGCCTCTGTAACCGCCCCTTCCTCTTCCGCCAAATCCACCATTGAAGTTGTTCTGCGGGAAGAACCCGTTTTGATTACCAAAAGGCATCATCGGTGCCATAGCAGGATTGAAGCCACCCATACCCATCATGGCTGGGTTGAAGCCATTCGGATCCATCATGTTTGGACCTACATACGTTAGAAAACGACTTGGCAATGATTTATTCGTGATGCTCACCTTCATTGTTCGAGTTCATCATCTGATTGCCGTGTTCGTCTTGCATGCCTTGCATCTCATCGCCATTCTCGATACCTTGATTTTCTGTTTGCTCTTCGCCTTGTGGGACCTGCTCGTTAGTATCCTCGTTGATAGCATCTGTCTGTTGCTCTAGGGCAGGAGTATCATTCTCCGGCATCTCAGATGCTGGAGCTACAGATTGGGAGTTGCGTCTTTCAGCACCAGCTTCGGCCGATTCAGTGCCGGCTTGAGAAGGGCGGCGATTGCCTTGTTCGTTATCTTGAGAATAAGCAGCGTCGTCTTGCTGAGCCTGTGGGTTAGATGGGCCAACACTCCCACCAGCAAACGCAGCACCGCCTCTCCCACGGCCAGCAAAGCCACCACGCTGTTGGAAGCGGTTCTGGTTCTGGTAGTTATTATGATTGGGGAACTGTTGATTGGCATAGCCTCCTTGGTGCATTTGCGGTTGATTATATCCAGCGTTGGGA
>SWBJ01000353.1:0-51850 GCA_024195555.1 Aureobasidium sp. EXF-12298
GTGTATCACGCACGTCGGATTACCTACGGGAGTAATTTATTGATTCGTGGATCTCCAGGGATAGGAAATTGAGTACGACTTGGAGGTTCGTGATTATCTAAGGGCTTTTTTTTGCCACTCTTTTGATGGTATAGAGTTACCCTTTTCATGCTTTGATGAAGAAGATACGAGAAATGCTTTGTTTTGATGCAAAAAGAGTCAGTCGTAATTTACGGAATTGAACAAGTAGTGGCTTGTGTTCAATCCTGAGCGTGAGCAATCGTTTCGCACAAGATGTGTGACCAAGTAACGCGATGTTTGAATTTCTTTCACTGACTGCCGGAAACATCAAAACTCCTTTCGAGTTGCACAGGACAAAGAATGCATGTCACAACAATCCGGTCTCTAGAAGCCGGACTTGGTTAGAGTGAGTCAAGGGACAAAAAGACATGCGCGAGCCATCATCCTGATAAGTTGTGAGCTGTCGCGATCTCGTTTCCTGACAGCTATCCAGCAAACCGCTTTTCACTTCACACTACACAACACAAGATGGCGACGTCCGTAACAAGTGTTTTTACGATCGACGATCGTCCGATAGGACCTGATGGCCAACCTCTCCGGAGATCTGAGCGTCTCCGTGTCACCAGGAGTGGTCACGAGCTGATAGAGCAGAAGCAGACGGTTCAAGGCATCAACTACACGAGGCGTCTCTTACAGAATGTCAAAAACAAAAGACCTGGAAGCTTTACGCTGTCAGAGCTATGAACGTCAACCTCGACAACTTATGGCCTGGACGCATTGTCAAGCGATCGATTGTTATCCTCAAACAAATCTGATAGCTGAACCATACGACCGAATCATCGGAGCCACTGGTTTGGCAGGCCCAATCGAGGCCAAGTTCCGCTACATGGTAAGTGACAAGGGCACAGATAGCACGAGTCAACGAGCATCAGATGGTGTTTGGACGTAAAGGTCTACCTTTCACGCTGCAGGGTGTCATCTTAACCACTAGATGTTTCTCTCGAGAATTTCAGCACACTCGATCGGCATCTTCTTAATTCGAGATGGTACTCGGGCACCGCGACAAGGTAGATCATGGTGTCTGCCATAGCTTCGTGATAGCGTGTTGTTCATCATGCAAAGGGACATGCTAACTGATCCTTTCTTTGATAGATTGTAGTCTGGAGAACGGATCAAGGCGTAGCCGCTATACCTCTCTACACTTTGGCAGAAATTCGATCCAGGGTGCGACAGGCCAGATTGGAAGAATTTGTGAGTGTCACCACGGAGTCTGATTGGAAGGGGGACACGCCATGGGCGGGTATGCCACTCCTTGCCAAGTTCAACCAAGCATACAACTGCGAACCGAGATGCTATGCTGATCTCTCTCGACCACACTGGATAGGTCAACACGAAGCAATAGTTGACGACGTTGGTCGAATCTTGGGAGGAGATTACAGCAAACTGATGGATCTTCTCGCAAAGAAGGAGCGCGAATTTAGAACGGCTGCCTTTGCACGATATGACACAAATGGCCCTCAGGGGGATCAGCCTGAGTTGTACGAGCCTTGGACGCCTACTAAGCCACATCAGCCAGAGCGAGGAAAGAGATATCAAGATGACAAGACAAGAAGAATGGATCTTAAGAGATTCCCGAGGGTTTAGCATTGCAATTTTCCATAGTATTGTGCTGTACGTGTGTAGATCGGAAGGAATTGGCAATGGAAGTTGTTTTTCTGCGGCAAGTTTACCAGAATCATGAAGAACCAGCTTGGTTGACAGAGACAGCCTCGTCGGCTCATCCATTGAAAGCTATTGCTACGTCTGTGCAAAATTTAGTGATGTCGTTTGCGATGGTCAGTGGCAGCTCAAGTATCAACATGCATAACGGAGAGGTGTTCTGATAATTCTCTCGAGGCTTGCACTGCTTTTATAACCAGCTATACATCTCATACGATTTGTATAGGCACATTCTCTAGAAGCTTTCGCGCGTACTCATCTCGTGTTGATTTCACATCGGGTATCGACGTTTTCGGAGCCTCTATGTATATCTTGAATCAACAGTAGAGCATTCAACTTTAAGCTGGAAACGGCAGTTTACGAGACAAGACAAAGAGCGACCCTGGAATATAATTTCTTTGTCCAGGTCACACATAAGCACGAGCAATAGGTCATTACAACTCACCTAGCGTTTTTCTCTCTGTCTGTAGATCCAAGATGAGCAGGCCAGCACCCATCGACACACAGTCTCCTAACAAACTCAAGCGTCTTGGTCAGAAGTTCGTCAGTTTTCTGTCCCCAAGCAAATCAAGCTTCTCTCCCACAAGCCCAGAGAAGTTTCAGAAGCCACTACCTCCATTTGAGCCCCATGGACAACTGCCATCCATAGTCATACCTCCAAACCAACTTCAAACCTCGTTGCGGCATAGTATATCGCAAGCTTCGCTCCATCCAAATGATGCTCGGCGCCAATCTCGCGCAGAGTCGCATCGTCGATCTGGTTCCCGAGACTCTCGAAAACATCGCGACAGATCTCCATCTCGAGGCTCTCAAGCTTCTCACCGTCGATCTGTCTCGGAACAATCGTTCCGCTCGTTCGACTCTAGACGCTCGGTCGAATCTAGATATACGCGAGATGAGCCCTACAGTGAACCAGACGAGCGAGGGCTCAGACTCGAGAGAGATACCAGAGTGGTCGAGAACGATGGCATCAGATACCGGTGGACCAACCTCTTCCAAGACGACAGATATCTCGGTCACTTTTACTGCCAGCAAGAGCCACGTCTTTCGACTAGGGGCTTTTTCCCGGGCATGATAATCAGGGCATCACATAGCGTGTTCCAGAACGACCCCCGCGCTACTCCTGGAGATCCCCATATCACCTTTGTCAAAGACGCAGCTGTGTATTCGAAGGCTCGGCCGATGGTGGTCTTATATCCTACCCTCAGCGGCCTTTGCTGTGCACCTATGTTTAGCCTCAGTGGTAAGACCAGGCAACGCAATTGGCACAATGAGAGGGAGTTTGAATATATCAGCCTCGGCGAGGAAGGCGACTACTGGCAAGGTGATACACCATGGGGTGGGGTTCTCAAGTTCCGATCAGATGCCAGACAACGACGACCTTTGAAGAAGGAATGCTTTATCGCGCTTGGAAAAACGATGTATGTCGACACACAAGAATTTCTGGAAACTGATCTTGGGTACCTTCCGGGTGACATGTACAACCGGTTGATCATTGCTCTCGACTTCTACCAAGCGAGACGCAAGCAATTTGCCTTTTCATACTTCCAAGAGGAATACAAATACCGTGGTACGAATATGACTGCTGGCGGAGATGTTGCTGTTCGGGAGATTGACGAGGCGACGAGACAGAACGGGAGGATGCAGATCTTCCGCCCGACCAGAGATAACTATACGATGGATTGGATACTTGAAAAGGGACGTAAGGTTCAAGAGCTAATCGGCCACAGCTCCCGGGACGCAGACCAGGGACGGTTGCTGGTAGAGTCAAGGCCAGTGCCAGAACTAAGGATGATGGTAGACTACAGCGACATATAGTGTCATATCGATCTTTCTTGTTACTGTATACTTGCGACTGCGCCGAATATGTTGCCAGCGTGTATAACATTTGCGGCATATCTGATCTTGTTGACCTGTGATGAATGTGTTCAGGAAAGGGAAGATCATCAACAGATGTCGTCGGAAAATGTGCCGAGTTTCTGCCATGGGATTATTCGCAAGCAACTCTCAACCACCGTCTTTTCTGAATAACAGACATGACATCTTTGTTTCTACAAGCTGCCATAGCAATGCAATTGAGTATGTAATAGTCAGTCAATATGTTGCATGGTTCTGGTCGTGGTCTGCACATCATACCTGGTCGACCAATCATGTGTCAGAGGCTTGTTTCGATTACCGCCTGCCCAGTATGCTCAACATCTTTTTGAGCACCAACAACAGCGTCAAGTAGGTCAACAAATGAGCAAGCGGCTACGAGGAGAGCCACATCCGAGTTTGTCTGGGCTAAGAAACAAGATGAGTGATTGGCGCGCATGCAGAAGGCGCACAGCATGTGGCACGGACTTTCGACATGGATTTGGGCGCGTAGTAGCCAGAAATCCAACGAGTATGAATGGTAGGTCTTCCTGGGTTGTGTCTTCTGATCAGCTCCTGCATCTTTCTTGTTCGCTCCTTCTATCTCGATTTTCTTTTTGTGTCGCGTTTGATTTTTTGTTTACTCGAGCTGGTTCTCTTATCTCTATTGTACCTTCAATTGTCTGCCCTTGGCTATCGTCCTCCAAACTCTTTCTACGTCAAGGAAACACGAGTTTTACACGACCAGTCAACGAGACGAAGTCACCGCAATGCGATTTCCTTCTTTTCTTCTCGCTACCGTAGCTGGTCTATGGCAGCAGCCGCTCGTTTCCGAGGAAGAGACAGTTACAAGCACACGCCATATCCACGTTACCAGAACCATCACCAACTTCTCCAGCACCATCTATGCTGTTCGCATGGGTGCATCAACCCTATACATGGAATACATTCCTGCTACTCTGACGACCAAATCCTCCCCCTGGCAAGCACCACAAGCGACGCACCTCGAGCTACGCGCCGAAGGAACCAGCACGATGCATATCAAAGTCACTCAGACAGTAGCCCAATCTGGGGCCACGTTATTCGCAAGTAAAGTTGGGACCTCCGTTTCGACCATCACCAACGCTCCTCAATCTCTGATCGAGCAGGCTGAGGAGGATGCGGCCGAGCTATCGTCCTCACAGCTGGCTGCAGCAATATCATCTGCTAAAGCCGATGCACTGACACACTCGACTGTCGCACTGCTAGCCAGTACCACTCCTTCTTCTACTCCAGAACCATCTGCTCCATCATCGCCTACTCAGCCTGAGCCCGCACAGATCACCAACTCGAGCTCTTTCCCAACCTCGAGCCAGTCTGCGGCTGCCAGTCCGAGTAGTGATGGTAGCAGCGAGACTATGCTCCCAATAGGACTCGAGCTACGGTCCAATGGGGGAACCACAACGAATGTTCAGCCGCAGGCAACGACTATCCAAGCACCATCCACAGTCACTGTCGTGGTCTATAGCTCTTCGCCCACGGTTGCGACTTCGGTTTCTCCTACTCTGGAACACAGCGCTGTCTTATCGCAAGCCTCGACCACATTAGCGTCAAGTATCGCTCAACCTACTACAAGTTCGGGACGTTCCATACAGACCACACAGACCACACAGTCTACACAAAGTGTTCCTACACCCGTGGCTGTCGACACAAACGCCGCTCAAGTCAAGAGCATACAGACTGCTTTGATACAGCCTTCCACCTACAGCGATGAAGAGGCTGCTACCAGCTCATCTGCATCTTCTTCAACTACAGCTGAAGGATGTACTGAGAATTGTGCTCCGCAGACATCCATCCCAAAATTTGTGTCTACTTCTTATTCTTCTTCTACTAGCAGCAACAGAGTCTATACCATTCCAGTCACCATGACCGGTACAACTTCTACACCCTCGGCTGATAGTACTGTCTTACCGTCTGCCTCACAAACTTCTGGTTCAGCTGCTTCTCCTACATCGTATGGAGCACAGAGCAGTGATTCTGCAGCTGCAGATATCGCCGCCGATAATGCAGCTGGAGCCTCAGGCGGTGACTCAGGCAGCTTCAAACTCAGCAAAGGCGGTTTTGCAGCGATCATCAGTGTCGTATCTGTTGGTGTCGGCCTAGGCAGTACGACACGCATATCACCTTGACCATGTGTTTTGCAGCAAGCTAATGATACTCCAGTAATCTTCCTCGTTCTCTTCGTCGTTGCCAAACGCCGCCAATGGAAAGTCCGCCAATCCATCGCCCGCGCTTCTCGCCGAATAACCGGCCGCTTCTCTTCTCATCCCAATAAAACAGCATTACGTTCAGAGAAAGAACCCACTCTACCAATCATCGAACCTCGTCAACCGCTAGGACCTCGCCCCGCACCTTCCAGCAGACGCCATCAAGGTTTTGCAAATATCGATGCTACTCTACACTCCAACTATCGTGGTGTGGAGACTGTGGGCAGAAGTGCATCCAGAGGACCAGAAGCTTGGAGGAGAGCTATGGCCAAGGAGAGATTGCAGCAGAGTCAGAGTCAGAGGAAGAAGCCTGAGTTGAGGGTTGACACGGGTGCTGCTGCTAGAATGGAAGAGGGGAGACGAGGGCAACAAGCACAGAAGAAGAAGGGAGATTGGAAGGACTTGTTTAGAGCGCTGTAAGCAGGGAAAGGATATGATGTGATTGCAAGGGGCCATAGAATATCTTATACATGTAGTCTTGCGAGAGCTTAATGGTATCTGGGGTTTGTCTCTGCCTTCGCCTTGACCAAGCTTCTCCTTCGGTGACTCGACCAGACCTCAATCATCCTCATCATCATCGTCAATACTCAACACAGCAGCCCTACCCCTCTGATTTGAAGCAGGAACACCAGACGGACGTGGCGTCCTGCCACTCAACCTCTCCTTCTTCATCCTCTGCACAGGCGTCTCATCCACATCCATAGCATCATCATCATCATCACTAGCAATACTCTGCGGCCTATTACCTCCCTCGTCATCACTATCCTCCTCCGCATCGCGATTAGCCTTTTGCAATCTCGCAATCTTGCGCTTGATCATAGGATCACTGTGAACATCCGCCAGAGTCAAAAGTTTCTGACAACCAGGAACAGGGCATTGAACAGCAGCAGCACCATCAGAGCGCACATGATTATTAGGCATCTGGATCATCGAGGTAATGGCTTCTCTTTCAAACGAATGAGGACATTTTCGACTGGTAACTGGATCTTCAAATTCTCGAAGCGTCAAAGGACATCTTGTGCTGATTGTTTCTTTTGCGATTTGGAGGTCGTCGTCGCTGTCTTCTGCACCTAGAGCGGTTTCTCCGGCGTCGGGGCGGTCTTCTTTAAACCAGAGGTGGGGTGGAGGTACATCGTCGTTGTGATAGCGTGCATCGTGGGTGATTTTCTTGAAGCCGATGTAGTGGTTGTTTTTACTGTAGCGGTTGGTGAGGGTTTGAGTGTTGTAGCGGTCTTTGGCGCGGGCGACGCGGTCGTTGAAGAGGTGGGCGACGGCGAGTGGACGCTGGGTGGCGTTTGTTGGGTCGGTGGGGTCGAAGTCGGGGTATTCTTCGCTGTCGGCTCTTTGTGTGCGTTGTGTACGTTGAGTAGAGGCATTGGAGACGTCTTTGACAAGGTCGGCGAGGGTGTGTTGCATGTCTTCGATGTTGTTGTCGGCGTCGATCATCTTGCGGACATCTTTATCCATCTGTGCAGTCATGCTATCCACTTTTGCTTGCAGCTCTTCGAATTGAGCCTCCATCTCTTCGACACGTTGTTGACTCGTAGTGGGATCATCTTGGTTCTTTGCTTTTGCACGAGCACGTTCAAGAGCGTCTTCCTTGTTGCTCAAAGCTTCGTTTGTCTCAGCAGCGGCTTCACTCAAGCATGAGATGACTTCGGCAAGAAGCTGGTGATGGACTCCGAATTTGGTGGGTTGTGAAAGTTGACGCAGCCTGTCACGGCCAGCGGCGCTGAGAGGATGTTGCAGCGGTTGGTATGGAGGAAGTTCATTTGTAGGAGCTCGTTGTGTTGAGGCAGCAGTGCCAGCTCGACCACCGGGCGTGCCTCTAGCAGGCGTCGATGCGACTGTTGAATGCCTTGTTCTCAGCGACATGATGTCTGTGTTTTTGACTGACTTGAAGCTCTCCAAAAGTCGTTTCGAGGAAGACGCGTTCCGAAGCGCGTCCACTCGCGCCAAGCCCGGCCTCTCATTCCCTTTTTCCCGACACCATCGCTCCTGCCTTTCTTCACACTTGTTCAACATCACGACTCTTTCCGAATTTTGATCGATATTTTTGTGATACTGAATGTGCTATTTGCTTATGTTCATCTGAGCTACCAGGCTCTGGTTCTTAATTACATGAAAGGCATTCGTGGGTATTACTGTTTCTTAGGGCCTTCGTGTCTTCTTCTCTTCATTCTTCGTCCTTCATCTGTAATCTTCGGTCTGTCAATTCTTCTTACTTGGTGATGAAGCCAAGGTAGTCAGCCACGATGAGAGTCACCATACTGTCATATGTGTCAGTTACTGTCTTAGTATACGGCTTGGTCAAACTTACGCGTGAGGCGCGATGCGCACGTAGTATGTCGAGAATCCTCTGTAGAATCTCAAAGGTCCTTCCTCGGCTGCAACCTTCTTGAAGCAGTCGAACATGCCCTTGTACTGCACTTCGCCGTTGGGTCCCTTGGTCTGCTTCTGCAGTCTAGTCTTGACAAAGTCGAATGGCAGACTGAAGAAGGATGCGAAGAATCCTGCTGCTGCCGATGCTGTCAAAGTCTGCGTGCGAGGCGACAGGGATGTGTCCTTGAGTTGGTTCTTTGCTTCCGAGAAGAAGGCAAGTTGTCCGAAGTTCAAGGCCATGGCACGTACTACCGTGGGTCCAGCACCCGACCAGAGAGCAGCAACACCCTCCTTCTGCGAGATGCGAGTCAAGGCGTCGAAGACCGACTTGTAGTTTGCACGCTGAGCGGCAGGCTTGAGACCATCGCTCTGCATGCGGATGAGTGCGAGATCTGCAGGGTTTCCGACCATGGCTGCCAGTCCGCCTGCGGAAAGTCCGGCCACTGCACGCTCGGCAAAGCCAATTTGCTTGCCCTGCTCCTTGGCTCTCTTGCTCAAGGTGCCCATGAAAGTGTCGAAGAAGCCGATACGGGCTGTTGTGTACACGGCTTGTCTCAGGAGGCCTGCGCTGAGACCAGTGTATAGATCGCGAGCCTTGCCGCTGGCGATGATATCGCGGGTAATGGACAGAGGTGTAGGTTTGGGTCCCGTCTTGACACCCTCGCCAGCAAGCTGCAGACGCACCTTGATCATGTCGATGGGCTGGATGACTGATGTGGCGACCATGCCAGCGAGACCACCGTTGACGAAAGGCAAGGCAGCGCGGACGAAGGGTGTGTGCAGGAAGTCCCGAGTGGCCTTTCTGGGGTTCTCGGCTGCTGCCTTCATTGCTTGAGGCGCATCTTTGGCCGCGTTACGGGCCGCAGCTGCGGCTTCGGAGATGGTCGATGTGGTACTCATGTTTGGCAAACAGAAGTGTTCGAAGAAAGATCCTATCTTGCTCGAATGGAAGTATAGACTGTTGGAAGATGCTTCGAGTCCGATTACGCGATGATCGAATTATGGTTGAGATGTCGAAAGCGTCTTTGGTCTGTGTTGAGTGATACAAAAGATGTTAGTCAGTCGCTCTTATCAAAGGTAAGCGGATTGCAGCATGCATATGAGTCCATCAATGTGAGTCCTTGAAACGGCTTCACATCGGGATGTGTGGAGAGGGCTTGCCAGCCAGCCGGCACCCGCCAACGCGAGATGTTCCGTCCATACAATTGCTGGTCCAGGCCTTGAAGCCGCGATAGACAATGTTGCTTACCGTGATAGCGATGGCTCATCACGGTAACCGTACGAGGACATATCGGGACTTTGTGGTGGGGACGGACATGATTGCTTACCCTGACTCTCAGATATCCCGGTCGTTACTGCGTGTTAGGCTAGCGTCTTCTGCAGTCGATATCGATCTTATGGTCGTCAAGGTCCAAGCTATAGCGGTGCGCGTCAGAAAGAGGATTAAACACAACGACGGATGTGGTTGTTGTGAATGGAGATCGAGGTGAAGGCGGATAACGCTATTATATATCGGAGTTGCGGATGTTTCTCAAGACTTGGAAACAAGGCTTTTGTTTGTCCGGAATTCTACGATTCGCTCGAAGGAAGAACCTCTTGAACAGAAGAGGGAAGACCAGCTTCTTACTTAGGGAAGTCACTCTGTTACTCGCTCCTTCTTACGAGGCTACGAATGAGATGCGGGGTTGATCACAAGTCGTTTGTATCAGCAGCTGGCAGCAACTAACCTTTGCCCCGCGCCCAATGGCAGTGGCCGTTGTCTGCACTTGATCTCATCGAGTGAACTCTGGGTAAACCTGCCGCGTCGCTATTCGCTCGCTCGAGAGGTACACAAAGGTAGCTACGTTACGCGTGTGAACCTCTGGGCTTGCTTGTTTCATGGCTGCCATGTCAAAAACCTGACCCAGGGCCCAGGTTACTCCGGAAAATCAGGCACGCTGTTTATCAAGGGTCTTTGGTCCCTTGTCTACGAGTCGTCACCGTTGTGCCTCATCAAAGTATTGTCAAATTCTTGCGTGAAGACGAAGAGTGAAGTCGTTGGTTTCTTTGCTGACCACTCAGGTGGAGAAACGCGTGAATCCCCCCACATTGCGGAGATCATTGCCGTCGACGGCGGGGAGAGCAACCTTCCGATTTGACCCGAACGCGGAAATGGACGGATGGAAGTCGTTCTTCGACTCCTCCAGGGGCCGGTGCCGAGGGCTCCTCCTCTGTTCTCCGCCGCATCCAATTCCATGAGCATGAACTCTATGCATTTCCTCCAGACGCCATCGACGCACTCCAGACCTGCTGGAATCCGCTGCTGAGCTGATATTAAAATCACTCTTGCTGCGGTCCAAAACCAGGACACAAGCATGTAACGCGTATGATTGTCAATTGGGAATCTATGCAGCAGATGGCGACCAATCTTAGGAAATTGCAATCTCGCTGACTACTCTACATATCTATGACCTTGTTTTTGCTCTGCAGTACTCTTACCTCACCGCAGATCGAACGGCCACAATCTTTGCGCTTTTTCGATACCTTCAGCTTTACTCTTTCCTTCCATCCAACAGGCAACGCCAACGCAAGCAAACTCGAATTGCTCATATTGCTCTCGATATATTGGCAAAACCTCTTCCCATCTTTCCGCACTCACCAAGCCATCAGGATCGCAATCAAGCAGCTCTATTAGCTGCATTCTCAGTGCCCACGATGATGCACGCTCCTCTGACTTCACGGTCAGGTTTCGCTTGTCAGGCTGGCTTGATTGATACAGGCTACGTCCTGGTAGTTCCAAGCTACGCCATGCTCGGCTCAGATTAGTGAGCAGCGCGTGCATGGAGAGCACGTCAATCAACAAACCAGAACAGGGGCCCGCCATATATTTGCGAACGACAGGGTGAAGCACGGATATGCCTTCATCTACTTCTGGGCCGAGATAGACCTTGAACGATGGTATTTCCCCATTATAGACAAAGGCTGGCTCTATCGCGGTAGCTTGCCAATCGATGACACTTGTAATTCGTGTAGGATCGTCTGGGTCGACAAAGATGTTGCGAGCGTGGAAATCGGGATGGAAAAGAACCGGCTTACTTGCGACCTTGATTGCTTCGACGTTTTTGATGGCTGCCAGCGTGCTTTGGTAGATTTCCAAGAGCCGCAGATGCTTATCAACAGACTCACTCTGGTCTTGTTGTCGGATGCTCGACCTGGCGATTTCGATACAGTCTGTATGGTATGCTGCTAGATCATGCCCTTTGAAGACTCAGAACATGGCTGGTAGCCAACTTGTAAACGGGTTGACTCACATGGTCCCTGGTGTCCTTCAAGCGTGCTCGAGTGGACAATCTCCTCATGATCGATACCCCAGTGCTGTCTCGCACAGTTCGGCCCTATGCAGTACTTTTCGTCGAGCGAAATCGCTCCGGCAGGTCTTTCCGAAGTGTTGAAGTAGAGCGATCCGAAGTCAGCAAACTCAAGGCTGTACAGCTCCTTGGCTATCCTCTGCAACGACTCATTGCACTGCATGCGCCAGACACCATTCATTTCGTTCCAGATATTCTCCAGAAGCACTCCAGGCGCAACCTCCATCACTATGTATTCGGCTCCAACAGCATTGCTTTCGGCTTCCACATTCCAAGCCAGGACTTTCGGAACAGGCACATTTGTCTTTTCTCTGACTATGTAACACAGTAAGCAAATTAGTGTCTTCGTGGTAAACTTTTGGGCAATTATTACCATACTGCAAGGTTGCAACTTCAGAAGCCACGGTCAAGCGAGAGGGACCAGCGAGACTGGTTGGCAATCTCGCGACGACCTTCGCTCCATTGTCCAGCGAGATTACGAAGGCTCGGTTGAAATTGCCTTCCTGTTTCTCACAACTCACGACTCTGGAAGCGCCATCGCTGGACTTGATTGCGACGTCGAGCAGTGCGTCGAAGTCGAATCGCATCTGTCGTGCTTTCCTCTTATCGCTGTCCCGATGCAGCCAGCTACCTTTGGTGTAAGAGTAGGGATCGAAAGCTTTGTTTGTGTCAGCAGGAATCTATTACGAGGTCTAAAAAGACAGACATGGCTTGAAGCGTTCTCCAGTTGACTGCGTTTTGAGGCTGCGAAACTGTCCTGCAAAGACAGGTCCTCGGGGACAAACATTGGATGAACCAAGACGACCGCTGAACGTACAGAGAAATCGCATAGCCATATTTCTTACCATCCGAGCAACAGCTGTCCGGCTTGAGACCACAATTCGGTGTCGCCCGCCGTCTACCTATTATGTATTCCTACGAACGAAGGCTTGCAATGCGACATGTCTGAAGATCGGCGTGCTCGTTTGATATAGATCAAGACTCTGCTTCTCATCCCGGTCTCCTGCATCAACTTGATTGCGGATATGTCAAAAGTCATTGCGGCAAGATGTGGCTCTTTGCATGTTGTGTTACTCAACGTCGGATGCGAGCATAGCTCGGATGCATGATCGGTCGAGGTCGGGTGACAATGCCAAGAGGTCCCGACCATCAGGTTAACTTCCTGCATCATCGGCCGAATTTCTCTGATTACATTTCCAGTCATCGGTCTACGATACTGGTCACTGCTGCAGCGTCCCTTCTTGACATATGTCTGATCTCGTGTAGGGATATCAAGATTTAGCATCTGGAACACCCGCTTTCGTGAGCGGCAGCGATTTTGGTCTATTGCTTGCAAGTATAGACCTGTTGATCGGCAAACCAGCTATGTTTTCAAGCTTCGGCTGCATTCGCTGGCGTTTGGATTGATTGCTGTGAGCTCTTGGATCAACAACTTGAAGCTTTTCCAATTTTCTCCACTGCAATCGAGAGACTGGTTCCAACGTCAGAGTGCAA
The DNA here is from genome assembly GCA_024195555.1 of Aureobasidium sp. EXF-12298. Lineage (NCBI taxonomy): Eukaryota > Fungi > Ascomycota > Dothideomycetes > Dothideales > Saccotheciaceae > Aureobasidium > Aureobasidium sp. EXF-12298. The sequence continues at coordinate 13,043 of SWBJ01000353.1, forward strand.
ACGGCTTACGCAGGTTCTCCTCCCCATATCCGTCTCGAAGACTCTCAAACACCTCTGTCTGCGGGTTTCCCCTGAAGATGGTTCAACGGACCTGGAATACCACATCGGCCAAATAAGATATCCGACGAACAATTACGTGAGGCAGTAATTTCTCTCCCTCCTCCAAACTCTGATTTCGCGACTGCAAGCACTACCCTGTTTGTAATTGCATAAATACACTGGAGTTGTCAGCTAAATTACGTGCAGACACGAAGATGGCCACGATCTTACCAAATTCTTGGGACCTATAACGAGACCAAACGAGGACAGAAGACGAAATGATTGGTCCTTATGCATGTGCTTCCGGACTGCGCCACATCCGATAGCCAGCCTGCGTCCCAAGACCAGCGCTGCCGAGCGGCACATGGCAAACACCTCCCACATCCGCTATCACCTCAGTCATCGATCTGCACTTCATATCAAGCTCCTGATGATGACATGCGTCTTCCTAGCGGGCCTGTCAATCAGCCTGGCGTCCGGCATCTCATCAACCGAGCTTGAATCGTGCATGAGAAATTTTACCAGGCAGCAATTGAGCGGTTCGCAACCGCTTATGAGGTATGTCTGCGGATCACTCTGCAGACTACTGCTGGCAACCCACACCCTTTGCAACAGACACAGATCTATCCGCTCGACATTGTCCAAGCTCTACTTGAAACATCCTGAAAGTATGGTACTCGTACCGCGTTGCAATCTATCAGACGCGCGCCTGCCTATGGTTTAGCGCCATGATTGAACATGCTGGAAGAGTGATTGCTACCAAACCTGTCGAATTTTATGGTCTTGAATCACTAAGATGCCAGTCAAGGCAAGCCTGAGCGTCTCCGACGATACCTCGAGCTTCTAGCTCTGGAACAAGATGAACTCTCCAGTCTCTGGTGTATCTCTCATCGCTCAGCTGCATTGCGAATAGATGTGCTTTGAAGTGCACCCACCACCGAGGGACAAAGCCGGCGAGTTCCCAGTCAACGAAACAACTCACTCGTCCATGATCGTCCACCATGACATTTTGCGGGTTGAGATCTCCATGGGAGAACACAAATGGTTCCGTGATCTCAAGGGGCTGGAAGTACTTCCCAGCTTCCTCGAGCGACAGCAGTCGAAGCAGCGGGAACTCCGTTGATGAGTTGGCGCTCTTTGGCGCCATGAACCGATCGGCAATCCCGTGACCAGTCGCGGTCTCGAGACGTGTGCTCTGTAGCGTAGCGAGTTTTTCGACGTAACCTGCGATGGTTGTAGAAACCGACTTCCGTTGCGGTGCAGTCAGCAATGCCCAAGCGGAATCCAAGGTTCGACCTTCTGCCCGCTCCATAACCATGAAGGAAGTCTGACGAGAGTCGTCTGTCCAATAACAAACGACCTGCGGGACAGGTATGCCAGGAAAGTTGTTCTTCACAAACTTGATCGTGTCTCCTTCCAGCTCCATCTTCGGGGTTATCTCTTTGACTTTCCAGATTTTTCCTGCAAAATCCCAAAGCGCAACCTCATCGCCGATTGCATAGAAAGGTTGAAGAGGTACTGAAGTAGTATCGAGACGTGCCTTGCGTAGACAGAATGATCTTCCAGATGTGTTGGGCCAGTGAGCAATCGTATCTTGAGGTAGCGACGACTCCACGAGCTCGCATATATGTTCCTGACCGATGAGCCACCTGTTCTCAGCAATCTGTGAAATACAAGACGAGCGAGACTGCTGCATAACTGATTGCTGGTGGGATCAGATTAGGAATTGGCATCTCCAACACATGAAGCTTACAGTTCTGATGAAAAGAGTCCGTCAGAATATGGTCGGGTTGACTAATCGAATTTAAGGTCGTAGGTTGTCACTTCCTAAACAAAGGGTTTCCTGGGAGACGAGCATGCATGACCTCCACGATCAGTGCGCACTGTGCAGCTCCAAATTCCCTTCTACCTTCCTTCTTGTCACCAACTCGTTCGAATCATTATAAAATATGCTAATGATCATATAAACTTGTTCTTCTGATTTTCCGGACTTTCATCTCGGAATGGTGTACATGATGTGGACAAGTTTCTACTGCACACAGAACAAGTTGCAATGAAGTGGATTTGATGATTTAAATCTCATGAAGGGCGAGCAGAGTCCGCTGCCGTCGTCACAGCCTCTCTCTTGCCATCTTCTAATCATTTATAATCTATGCTGATTCTGGCTCTCAGAGTCCGCCCTTGACTCGACGCTTCTTCCTTTGATGCATTGTTGTCGCATCCGGACAAAGACAATAGATGCGAAGAGTTTCTCTCGTTCTGATTCCGGATGGAAATCTTTTCTTTGTCTCAAGTCCTGTTGTCCAAACCTCCCACTATAATCTTGGGCCATGATATCTGGTCCATACCTCTCATAGTTTTCCACTACGCCCACGGACGCGGATCAAGACGCAGTATCAGTCATCTGCATTGCCTCCAGCTCTGATCAACACAAAGGTTTTACGTCGCAAGATGGCGCCCGCACTGCCAGTGACGCCGCCCAAACCGACAGAAATCAAAACAGGCCCAGTCGTATCATGGGCAGGCATTGTCAAAAGCGCCAAGTCTCCACCGGCCAAAAAGTCACCCACCAGATCATCCCTGCGACTCAAGGGAGAGGATCCAGAAGCTGATCCCTTACCTGGTACGTGGGAAGCATCCGGCACCCCAGAAATCCCTTCAGACTTTATCAAGGAGCTGGACGGTGGCAAGACTAAAGAAGGCGTCCCATGCCACAGTCTATGGAAGATCCACAAGAAGACCACCCAAAAGAAGCTCTGGGGGTTCTCTGCTGAACGTAAGCCTGGACATTTCTACCCTGGCCAAATCATTCGTGCCATGGATGCTATACCGCAGACCTGGTACGGTGCACCCATTGACGACACATGCACGGCGTTCCACAGAGACGGTTCGGTCTACGCCAAAAGACGACCCTTCGTGGTTCTCTGGAAGACCAAACGGGAACTCCTCTGCCTCCCCATCAGATCACTGGCGAACAGTACCGACAACTTCGACAAAGATCAAGGGAGGTGGCAGGAGTTTATCAGTGTCACTTCAGTCGAGAATAAAGCTTGGAAAGGCAGAACCCCTTGGGCTGGACCTCCACTCCTCTATGCAGCCTACACTCAACACAGCGGACTGAATAAGAACAGTTTCATCCATCTGGCAAGGCCTGTATCGATTCAGATGCAGTCAGAAATGCACTTGGACATGGGACGTTTGGGCGGCGGTGATTATTGCAGATTGGTTGAGGCATACATGTACTCACAAAACCTACACAAGCAAAAGGCATTCGAGGAGTACGGACAGACGGCCAAACTCCCGGATGGAAATGAATGGTGGGAAGGCAGCAAAGATGGACCATGGAAATTGAGAGAGGCACAGATGGATAAGAAGAAACCTTTTACTAACAAGACCAATATCTATAAGTTGCAATGAGGGTACGGGGGATGGGTATCTTCTGAATTTGTAGATATTGTTCCACTAACTTCCCGGTACTATACACGTATGTAATACTCTTCAAAGCAGGCATCTGGAGGATCCTAGTACATACTTTACGAGTACGTTTTAAGATACGCGACATGCTATCGAAACACATATCGTCAAACATGGAGCGACTGCGCCCGAAAGTCTGAACAATCGTCGTAGGCAGAAAACAGCAGGAATTTTTCAACTCGGTTGTGACTTCCAGAAAGTTACAACCACCACAAAGTTATATTGTGGTACTGCAGTCCGCTCTTTCCTTGTTATAATCTCACATTCTTGCTGACTATAGCATTGACTGTGACGCTCAAGAAGCATGAACTGAGACTGGAGGTGACTCGGTCGAGTCTGAGTTACATCTTTATTCTTAACTTCGTGTGAACAATAGGCTGGCAATCGAAGGAAGAATGAGGTGTAGTCCATTTTACTCAATGAAAAGACTTCTGTATAGCTATCTGACACGTATCGAGCGTTCCCTTAGGCTTCTTCTCCTTCTCCACGGCGCCTCCACCTACACCCAGGTTTTGTGACTACAGAGTGACCACCTTTCTAGTGCCTGTACCAGGCCCTGACCCTGGACCTTGACCTCAATCTTTCCTTTTACTTCTTACTCGCATGAGCCTTCTTCTTCTGGCTTGCCCGCTGCTTTGCTCTGTTTGACCAAAACTGGCCTTTGAACTGCTTGTCCGCGATCTTTTTTTGCCACTCCTCAAAATCATTGTACTCTCTTCTTGGGTTCTTGATCGAGCTAGGGTGAACGATCTTGCTGTCATCGAATGTTTGACCAGATCCAAATTTTTCGAACGCTTGTTTCAACCATGCGTTAGTCTTTATCTTGTACAGACTCAGGAAACGAAGATACTCGTCTCCATCAAGGGAGCCGATATCTTCCTGGAGAGGCTCGCTCCGGCCGATATGTATGGCCATGCTGAGATCTGCATAACAAGCGTTGCTGAGGTTACCAAGTACCTTGGGATTGATGTTCATGATAATAGGATGGCCGGCCCATGGCGTGTGTCCAGGATCTGGGACTGTTTCGATAGTCAAAGTGACATAATCCAGCTTGCGCATAAAGTTCATCATAGAGAAACTCTGGCCTCTGTTGAGTGTATACAGTCTGGAATTGTTAGTATCAACATGACCCTGGAGAAATGATACGATAGCTGCCCTTGACTTACGGTACAACAAAAATGCTTGTGGTGGTGGTCCAGAGGACAACCGCAAAGCGTACTTTTACTCCTGCAGATGAATCAATACTCTGAGCAATGCAACATCGAATCAGCGATTTTATTCCTACCAACAGGTGCAACACTAGTCGGCGCGATTGACCCAAGTTGTCCATTGTAATGAGCTTCCAGGTCGGTTTGCGGAAACGTCTGAGTGTACCTCAAGATCTGGCCAGGATAAAAGTCGGAGACGTCCCAATATGCGTGTATTGCCCATGAGCAGACCCTAGTGTTGCCTGCAGTTCGATACAAATGCTTGCGCCTGATGTTGAAAGCTTGGGACTCCGACTTTATCATGTCTCTCACGAACTTCATAGAACCATTTGCGGGAAGCCCCTCTAACGGCTTTTTGACCTCTTTTTCCTTCTCTTTATCTTCCGCTTCCTTCTTCGCTTTCTCCTCAAGCCGAGGGGAGCTTCGTCTTCCCTGGGTTGCCATTGTAGTCAATGAATTCCGTGTCCAGATAAGCACAAATGTCAGTCGTCTTGAAAATCCTGTGAAGCTGTGTCTTGTGTACCTTCTTAGAAGCCGACAAACCGTCTCTGACATTCCTCTTATCCTTTCTCTTGAGGCTCTTTGTCTGCGATTCTCTTTAATGGTTTTTTCCGCTTCCGGATTACAGGGGGCAAAGCTTTGAGAACGAGAAGGGGTCGAGGTGGTTTCTTTGTTCGACTTCCACGGTCCGCATCTGGACCGGCATTGTGATCGAGAACATGCCAATGTGTACGTGAGGGATGGTACAGCGAGGTGAGGGATGGTACAGCGAGGTGAGGGCTAGATGGAGCATGGCTGGAGGATGTCAACAATTACATGTTAGATTGAAGTTGGGGTGTAGAGCGGGAGGAGCGACAGCAGAGAGTTGATGTTGGTTTAGGAGGAAAGGCAAGAAGCAACATCAGCAACAAGGAAGCAAGCGAGTCGTTAGCGTCATGTGCATCTTACAGTGGTCGTCCTTGCCTCAGTCTCCCACACTGGAATTGCATGTGCATCGAACCAGGAAAGCGCCTGCCTCACCGGTAGCGTACTCACGTTGAGCTCACAAGCTAGCGACGGTCATGATGATGCAAAGCGTAGTCATGTCTTGTGAAGGTTCACTTCATTGCACCTGGCGATATTTTATAACTTGGAGATCAGCCTCTGTACATTCGACTTTTGCAGAATCTTGCGTAAAAGGAAAAAGAAAATACGAAATAAATATAAGCTTCTCGAGATATTTTGGGCCCATCCAAAAACACATCATCTAGATGATACACTCTGTCGCTTTTTGTTGCAAATGCCCAGTGACGCCGACGCACCCATGCGAACACAAAACACTGTAAGGCTCCTCCTCTACTACCTTTTAACCTTGAATGGCGTTAAGAATCATCTCCTTGGCGTTCTCAACACCGTCCTGGGTACCGGTGATCTCGATAGCCTCATCTCCACTCTGAGCCTTGGGGACCTGGATCTTGGTGCCAGTCTTGGCACGGATGTCATTGATGGTGCTACCTTGAGGGCCGACGACTCTTCTGTAAGAGCTGGGGTCGGGAAGGACCAGGAAACCGGCGTGGGTCAGCTTCTGCGCATCGGCAAGAGCCTTCTTGACACGGGCGCTGGCCTTCTCGAGGCTCTCGGTAGAAGCACCTGACAGAGCCCAGGTGATGTTGCCTTCGGGGGCGCTCTCGTGAAGATTGTGAACCACCCACGAGACGTTGTCGTCGGAAGCGCCGGCAGTAGCATCATCGGTGATCAAGGGCATACCGGAGCCAGCCTTGCGAGTCGACAGTGCCTCGGGACGCTGAGGAGGACGTTCTCCCTTGTGGTCGACAGACACCTTGAGGTCGCTGCGAAGACGGCGGAAGAATTGGCCATTGTCAGCGATGGCATGGTGGAACTTGAGAGGGACCTGGATATCGGTACTCTCAGCATCCTTGGTGAGAGTCTCAATGTGCTCCTTGGCCTTTTCAATGTTTTCGGCACGTCCAACGAGCTTGACTCTAGAACGCTCGGGACCGGTGACAGACTGCTTAGGGATATCAAGCTGAATACCAAATTCAGACTCGATCTTCTTTCTGATGTCACCGCCACGACCAATCAGCTTGGGGTGCTTCTCGGGAGAAATCTCGATGATCTGAGTTGTCTGGCTCTCGAGTTCAGAAACTTGTGCCTGAATGGCCTCGATGATCTTGTCGGCGATGGCCTGGTTGGCCTCAACGCGGATGGTGTTACCCTCGGCCTCGGCGCGGGGGAAGCGCACCATGCGGGCAAGCTTCTGTCTGTCATCAGGACCGCCAGCCTTGACGACAATGTTGCGGATGTTGGCACCGCCACCACCGATGATGTTGCGGTGGTGCTTCTTCTCAATATCGAGAGTGCGAGTCACAGTGGAATCGTAGACCTTGGCGGCTTCTTCAATCTGCTTCTTGGCGTCTTCGACAGCCTTCTTGGAGCCCTTGATCTTGATCTCAACACGTCCAGAATCATCGGCGGCCTCGCGACTGTTGGGAACATCAATGTGAGCTCCGGTAGCGAGACGAAGAGCATCAAGCTCACTACCACGGGAACCAATCAGAGAAGGCAACTGACTCTGCTGAACGGAGACGGTGGCAGTGTGAGAGGTGTCCATGGTGTATTGCAAAAGGTTGAGGAGTTCCTCTCTGGCTTCGTCGGCGCCTCTCTTAGGACCCTTGATGACGACTTCGTCGGGGGCCTGGTTTGATCTGCGGGAGTTCTCGCCCTCAACGGCGTCATCGTCCTCAGTGTTGTTCGAGCGAGGGAAGTTGATTCTGACGTTGTATCTGTCTTGTAGACGGTTGACCATGCTGCCCTTGGTGCCGATCAGGTCCTTGTGGTACTGGGGCTTGACCTTAATAACGTGAGTGGCTTCGTCCTCGAGCTTCTTGCCAAGAGCAAGGATATGGGCCTTGCAAGCATTGGCCTTCGCTTGAGGGCCCTTGAGCTCGACCTTGCCATCGTTGACTTGAATGTCGACGTCAAACTCCTCGCGAAGCTTTCTGATGTTCTCACCCTTCTTGCCGATCAAGATGTTGGCGAACTTCTGAGGGAAGTCGAACTCAAGAGTGAAGCCACGCTCAAGCTCGTCTTGCTTCTCCTGCTCAATGAAAGCGAGCAGGCTCTCTACAAGTGCATCAGCACGGTCGCTAGGACCACGGACAGAGAATCCTTGAGCAGGGGCCTTGCGAGCAGCCTGTCCACCAAACAGAACCTGGATGGGGATCTGGCCCGAGGGAAGGCTCGACTGCTCACGGTCCACATGTCTTCTGATCTTGTCGTGGAACTTGGATGGTGCTTCGACGTCGCGCGAAACAATCTCTTGCTGACCACTGAGAAGGCCAAGAATATGCTGCTGAGCCTCCTTCAGAGCACGCTCGAAGTCTTGAGCCTCGTTGGCAGCGGGTTGACGTCTTGGTAGCTGGTATTCCGAAGCGGAAGAAGGACCCTCATAGACGAGCAGAATTTCGTCGTCGCTGTCGGATTCATCAGGAACAACCATGTGCACACCGAACTGATCGCGGATCTGAGAACCGGCTGACTGGCGCAAGTGCTGGTGGTAGAAAGGGTGGACCTGAACAGGGTTGAGACGAGTGGGAGGGTGGCCGCTGATGAGGTTCATGATGTCGGAACGAGCCTTCATGGTGTTCTTGCCATCGCGAGAGTAGACCTCCCAGGCAGTGGGGCCGTTGCGAGCAGTGCTGGCGACGATGCGAGCATTGTACAAGCGCTCGAGGTCCTGGATAGCGCGTCTCTGTTGGAGGTACTTGGTGACGTTACGGGCGTGAGCCTGGGCGCCGAGAGGGGCGTTGGGGAAAGAGCGAGAGATGTCAACGCTGGCCATAGCCATGCTGGATGCAAGCTCCATAACCTTGTTCAAACCCTCGTCGAGTCTGTCAGCAGGACCAACAATGGTCAGGTTCTCATCGTCCTCAGCATCAGGAGGCAGGATGACAGCACAGCCAGTCTCGGCAAGGAAGTCGTGGAGAGAAGTGCCTCTGTCACCAACGATGAATTGGTGACGACCACGCTCGATAGCGACCTGGTCCGAGACAAGCTCACGTCTGAGCTGCTCGACTTGACGTTCGAGCTGGGCGCGAGCTTCGTTAGCGGCCAAGCGGTCACCAGCAATCTGGATGGGCAGGCTGGCCTGGGGCACGAAAGCAGGAGGCTGGCGGTATGCGGCGGGCTGAGCAGGAGCCTGCTCGACCCAAGTGTGGTAGTGGGGAATCTGGACTCTCAAGTCACGACCGCTCTCGAGGTCACCAACACGCGAGTTGTGGGCACCAGCAAGGAAAGGGTAGAACTCGGCAGGAATATCCTTCAGACGCAAGTTGATGGACGAGGTGCGCTCGTTGACAATCTTCTCAATCTCTTGACGGGCCATCTCGGCGGCAACGGCGTCTCCCTCAATGAGGACGTCAATGGTAGCAGAGTCGTCATCGTCGAAGGTGTCGAGGTCGTCTTGACGAGGAACCTGGATCTTGGCACCAGTCTTTTGGCTGAGGGCAGTGATGTTGGCACCACCACGACCGATGATGTGAGGACGGACGGAAAGCGGGACAGGCACCTTGACGCTTTGCTAATCGTAGTTAGTACCATGAAAGTCCAACGAGGAGCACCGATGACTTACTCTGGAACCAAGTTGACGGGCGACCTCTTTCAGAGTCTCGCGGACGTCGTTGGGAGTGGAACCAGTGGCTCTGAAAGCGTAGGAACCACCGGCACCTTGGCTCATCTCAACCTTGGCCTTGGAGCGCTTGTTGATGTCGCGAAGGATCTCGGAGACAGGCTTCTTGAGATCCTTTGACTGAGCGAGCTGAGAAGGAGCGAAAGAGATGGCCTCAGTGTGACGGCCGGGGAGAGAGACGCCACGGAAGCCAGCAGCGGACGAGGCAGGAGTAGCGAGACCCGAGGCAGGAGTAGAGCTGCGCGAGGGGGCGTTGTTGGCGACCTGACCATTCTTAAGACCATTTGCGTTGGCAACAGCAGCAGGCTTCTTGGACCATAGCGAAGGACCGGCTGAAGAGCGAGGCTTGGAAGCACCGAGCGAGGGGAACAGCTCCTCAGACTGAGTGTCGAGAACCGAAGGCTTCTTGGGAGAAGGAGCGGGGGCGGACTCAGGAGCGGGAGTAGGGGCGGCGGTCGAGGGACCAGCCGACGACGAAGCAGTGGCAGAGGCCGAGGGAGGAGGGTGGATAATGTCCTCCTCGTCGACAACTTCCTCTACCGAGGGCTTGTGGTCGTCGTGCTTCTCGGCCAGACGCTGGGCGGGCGTCAGGCCGTCGACAGAAGAACCAGCGAGGGTGGGAGCCTCAGAAGCCATGATGATACCAGTTCCGATAAGAAAACCGTCGAAGATGCTGCTCGCTGCAGGTTAGAGCGTGGCCTGTTATGAGCGTTGGCCGGAGTACGGGGATGCACCTACAGCTGAAACCGTTACTGACGAGCGGCTCAACAGAGTGTGAGAAGCAGGATTAGAATCTGTTCTTGCGTTAGATGACTATCGGATGCGCGGAGATGGTCCTGTCAAAAGACTCACAAGTAATTGGACGGTTGTGCGATGACCAGAAGTGACAAAGGTTAAAAGGAGGCTCGACTCAGGCCGAGTCCAAACTTAGGAGACATCTGGCTGGAGCTTCGAGCAACTTCCTTCCCCACATTCTCGGCCCCTCGACATCTGCCAAGATTTCGAGGACACCTGTTGTGCTGCTCTTTGTGCCTCTGCGTATCTCTGATCACGCCACTTACCATCTAACAACTTCCAGAAGCCATCTTTCGACAACACAGGTAGCACGCACATCACCATATGCGTGATCGGTATGGCTTTACAAGATTGCTCTCTTGCGTCGAAACGGAGTCATGCGATCTGGTACATAGGAGGTATCTGAACCATGTAAGTAGTGGGGTGCTCGAAGGAGAAAATTGTACCCGAGTACTCAGGTTATGCGCGAAATAAATTCAGCCTCTCAGAGTTCCAGACGCTCCGGTACGTGATCTATATCGGACACGCTGGTCGTCTCGGAACAACAACGTCCAGTGACAAAGCCTCTACAGCCGCTCGTGGCAATATCACATCACAGCATTGCCATCGCTTCTCTAACCGCCGGGCGTCTGGATTCTGTGCCGCAAGGCTGTCTTCAACAAGCACACAATCTTTCGTTCCGTGTTTGGACGAGTGGTGTATACGCGCGCGTAGCGAAGAACCTCGACAAATTCTAGTAAGCGCCGCTGGATGGAATTGCATTACTCGTCTTCGAACATCTAGGTATCGTGTTTCAAGCACTTACGCGCGCGTCAAGGCTTCGACCTGCCCGAGCAGGAGTGTTCTTATCCAGACGTTCCACCAGATCAAGATGAGCTGTAAATCACTCGGAGTAGATGTTCCTTATCAGCTTTTGCTTGCGATTCGATGTCTACAACGCCAGCTTCGAAGAATGCTTCCAGTCGGAAAGCTGCCTGGAAATTCAATCCTTCCTCATGGATGAGCAAAGGGTCTCCGGCTGCGAATACTGCTCATTCGGCCTCAACAAACGCGCCTTCCTCCAATGTACCAACGAATTTGGCATATCGAGAGCCTACAAATATTATTGCTCAATTACGCCAGACCGTTGGTCGGTCGCCTCACGGAACCAACACTAGTACTACATCAAACAGTCCACTCGTTGCAGGGTCCCTCGGTCCTCAGCCCAATCTTGCATTACGAAATGCCCTGGAGATTCATGTTCGGAAGCTACCTGAATCTGAAAGGGCGGCCTACTTGAAAGCTTCCTCGATGGATCCGAGTGCTTTACTTGAGCGGGTCAGAGAGCTCGATAGCCAACAAGCACAGAGCTCAAAGATTCGACCTTGGACCAAGCGATTGGCCAACTTTCTCAACATGATTGACCGATCAATCGGTGGTGTAGCGATCGCTATTCAGGCAAATCCCGACATTTCATCTATCGTTGTGGGCGGGGCCAAACTCATTATCGACACCGCCATCCGCTTTGTTGTATACCTTGATGAGCTAGTGGAAATGCTCGATAAGATTTCTGACTACCTACCACTTCTCAACAAATACGCCGAGCACTCTCATCTGCCCGATATCTGCAAAGCACTATCCGGTATTTATCTTGACATTTTAAACTTCTATAGCACCGCTCGTAAGGTGTACGTTGATCACAACGACCAGCCGAAGCATCTTGCCTCGCTGAGATTGTTTCTACGAGCTCAGTGGAAGCCATTCAGTACCGAGTTCGGTCCCATAATGACCTCGATCCAACACCACTACACCGTTTTGTCAAGATCTGGGGTTGCCGAGCTGTTCAGTGGGCAGGAAGAAATCCAAACCCGTCTGAGAGAAATTCAGACACGTCAGGACGAACACCGGAATGAAGATTTCTTCATCTGGATGTCTGCGCACACTTTTGAGCTCAAACAGCTCGAAGCTTTCGAAGCATGTCATCGAGGTACCGGTCGCTGGCTGTTTGACACACACGAGTTTCGAGCTTGGGCAACGACTCAAGGGTCTGATCTGTTATGGTGTCATGGCAAACGTAAGTATCCGTTGATAGGTTATCCAGGCACCTACAACCGTTGCCAATGCTCGGTCTTGTATCTTGCAAGTGGTACGCTGATTTGTGGTTGCCTCGATATATCATCGAGGAAGTTTCATGAATCACGTACACAGATAGGATAGAAGATCGGTACTTGGCTAGGTTTTGGTGCCTCCCTACATACATGGACGCTACTTGTGGTTTGGAATATGTACTGACATCTTCATCTAGCTGGGTCAGGCAAATCCGTTATCGCGTGAGTGCCCAAAAACCACCTGTTCAACTCAAACTGACGCTTTCGTTGTAGGTCGCAAGTCATCAAGTTCATCCAGGATGAACAATCTGCAGATCCAAAAACCACTGGTTTATGTTTCGCGTACTACAATGCAAACAACGTCACATTTCAAGGCTTACGTCCTCTTCTCCTTACGCTGTTCAGGCAACTCTGCGAATGTCAAAACCGTGTTCCAGAGTGGTTGTTGGACGCTGAGGGAAACAGGAAAGACCCGTTGAGCTATGCCACCGTCGACAATTTCACCAAAATTGCTTCGCGTAATCAAACGACCTATATCGTTATCGACGGGCTTGACGAATGTCGAGAGAGCGAGAGGCGACCTATTCTGGAGCTGATCAGTACGCTCCGTGACTCACAGCAGGTTTTCAAGATATTTGTAACCAGTCGTAAGCATAGCGACATTACCAGATACTTCGATAGAAGTGGAGTTCTGCAAGTGACAACCGACTCCGAGCATACTACGAATGACATCAACATTTTGATTCGGCAAAAGACAGAAGCCCTAAGGCAAAGCCAAACTCTTCTAGTGCGGAGTGAGAAGCTGTTCCAGGAGGTGGTCTCTACTCTGATCCAGAAAGCTGACAGAATGTGAGTCAAGATTCATTTTGACATTGATCTAGAACATAAGAAATAACTCTTGATCTGAGATAGCAGTCGTATTCGTGTTAACAATAATCCGCGGATGTCGAGTATGGCTGACAGATTATTCAGGTTTCTTTGGGTTACATTGCAACTCGAGCATCTCTGTTCACTGGACACGGACACACAAATTAGAGCTGCCCTTATGCAGATACCGGAGGGTCTGACTGAAACATACACCCGGATTATTCGAAACATCGATCAAAAACGTCCGGAGCAGAAGGTTCTTGCTATTGCTTGTTTCCGATGGATACTTTCCGCCGACAGATCCCTTCACTGGAGTGAAATACAAACGGCGCTAGCTTTCAGTGGGTCCAAGCCTCCAGAAACCTCCCAAGAGCTGTATGATGATCACTCCTCTCTGACATACATCATGAGCGCATGTGGAAATCTTGTACATTTCCCTCGGAAACATGGTGCTTCATTCTGGGACGAGGAAAAGGCGACATTCATCCACGCATCGGTCTTCGAGTTCTTCTCCACACATCTTCCTGCCATGCGATCTCTTAGTGATTTCTGGGGCATATTGTCAGACAATCGTGCTATGCACCGCAGGAACGCGCTGGACTGTCTCGAGCTAATGCGTCTGAAGCTAGATAACATAGCCCCAGAAAGGCCACTCTCACATCAGATTGATTTTTCAAGCTTCAACTATTACGCTGTCAATCATTTTGACAAACATCTCCTTGCTTCTGAGGACTTTTCAGAACCTCCTTCGAAACCAGTAGTACTCGTTCAGCAGATGCTCAAGCGGGATCGAGATTATCTCCTTCACTTCCTACTGATGAGACTCTATCTTAGACCATCCATGGGAGATGGCATCCGGCCTGTATCGCAAGCTGGGCTCGACCTCACGGTTGCTCCTGAGCTCATAATCTGGTCCACGCAGTTACACAAACTTCACACCAAGTTTCCGATGACTGTGTTGCCCAGCAAGCTTCTACACACGCTGGTCAAAGCCGAGCTTGTCGTCGGCGTGGACAACCTGATCCAGCAGGGCTTCTTCAGAGATGGAAGACACAACATCAACGAGACTGAGGATGGCGATTCAGCTCTCTACGTCGCTTGCGAGCGCGGATATACCGAAATTGTCGAACTGCTTCTGCATGCGGGCGCCTGGCCTCAACCCGATCCTGTCACCCCTCAATGCTGGGTCGATGTCGAAACACCCTTGTTCAGAGCTATCCTTGAAGGCCATACGTCAGTAGTTGATCTGCTACTCGAAGCTGGAGTCGATGTGAACGTTCCTACCAACCTTTACAGCTGGTACACGTACCCTCTTCAACTCGCTGAAATTCACGAACATTCCGAAATCGCGAAACTTCTTCTAGAGCATGGTGCTGAAAGAAGCCTTTTCGACAAGGGCAAAGCCTCAGTCTTCATCAACGAAGATCAGACTGTCGCCGGTGCTGAGAGGTGTTGATTGTTTCTGATATGATTTTATTTGCTATTTTCCTTTGCTTTGTCCACGCAAAACATGTTGACCTCTGTGATTCTGGTACACAAGTATGTAAATGATACGATCTTTAGACTCTCGGAGACAGGACCGTGCATATATGCTTACAATCTGTTGCTTAGACCTATGTGGATAGTCATGACTATTTAGTCTGGTGGTCTGGTGGATTTCTAATTGATGAAATGAGGTATGGTTCGAGAATTGCTCGGAGTGATCCCGCATCATCCTCCTGTAGGTAGAACACTGCTAGAGCAAAAGGCTACTCGGCAATGTCGCGTGTCGGTGAACACAGGAACCCGGTCTTGAACGTACTCGCAGGTCAGAGCTAAACGATGCGTTGTAGGAGGACCTATGACTGCTTCAATCGTTAGGAGGATATCGATGTTCGTCAACAACAGCGGTGAGCACGGTTAGCGTGCATGAACGAGCCGAAGACAGCCGCTTAAGCAGTTGATATCAATGCTTCTTTGTTCTTGCATGGAAGAACGCTTAATAATCCCACATCTCCTGTCAGCCTGCAGCACTACACTTTGGCGCCTTCCGAGCGGACCGAGATTCGGGCAGTCGGATACAGCCTTTATCCTGGAGTCACACAGTCACCACTCGGGGTAAAAGCGTGCCTGAGTCGGAGTGACCGCTTGTTAAAATGGTGGGCATTTTACAGCCCCCTCTGACGTGGCCCTTATGCACATCAGACATGCAGTATGCAAGAAAAAGAAAAGAAAAGGAATGTCGCTTCCTCAAACCCCCTGTGTTTGCTTTGCTCGCGCCGAGTCGCGTGGTGACGATGTGTTGCACCAGCCACAGCAATCGTCATCGACAGCCCCATTATACTCTTGTGGCTTAGTGAGAACGTGGCTGGTGCAGAATGCTCGTCTGAGAGGCCTGATGCATGCTGCGGCATGGAAGCATGCAGGAACTGGACGGAAAAAGGTGGTAGAAAATCAACAATTTGGTGAGCTGGCGTGCAGCTCGAGCTAAATCAAGAAGTATCCAGAAGTCGTTCGGTGAGAGCGAATGTACTAGAGTACAGAGCCAGTGACAGTAGGCCATCTCCGGAATCCGTCGCTGACAGGGTCGCAGAATTTCGTGTGGCTTGCATGCTCCATGCAGCCCTACCCGATCGGACCCTGAGCCCAACGCTCGATTACCAAGATCTGCTATGGCTTTCTTTCCCTAACCATGCTCGCACAATGATCTTGGGCTATGTTACAAACTCCGTAAGTAGAATATGGTAAGCGAGTACGGATACTAGAGCATGCGACTCTAGGCACCGAGAGAGTTGCGAATGCAGCGGTGACTCCGACAAGTCACGCGGTACAGCACGGTGAGTCGACCATCGTTTCCCAGGCAGCAGACTTGAGATTCATTGCGGTGATTCGTACAGATCACGTTGGCAAGGACAAAATCCACACTTCAAACAAGGACTACCACGGAAAACGCTCTCTGGGTATCGCAAACCTGCGTGAAGCGTATCGAAGCAACGCGGTCGTCGATATTTTGGGAGGTGATGTACGGACAGAAGCATCTGGACCGCATCACGGAACAGCGCGATCCGGTAAAGTGCGTCTCGGCATGCATCTGCCTGCAGCGTATCCGTGGCGCAGCAGTCGCACTCGGCCATGGTAGCCGATTCCCAAGACACCATGACTGGAAACAAAAAATTTGTCTATTAAACCAAGCCGTCCCTCCCCGGATAGTTCTCGAGAAAATAGAAACCAGCGGAAACAATCCAAGATCGAAGGAAAAAGGGAGAACAGATTACCAATTCAACGGATACCCTGTGACCCCTTCAGCGGCAGCTACGAGAAAGAGATCAGCAAGGACTTGCCTAGAAGGCACTAGTTCCAATTTCTCTTGACGTCATTCATAGTCAGACCCTGAACAACGATGACATATTATCATTCAGATCGGGCTTCCTTCTCTTGCTCAGGCATTCGATCTTCCTTCAACCCATCGACACCTGATTCTTTCTCGACCAAAATCAATTCATCACCGATCAACACCCCACATCAATTGGCACTGGATCAACAATTTCACCACAATCCTCTATTCACATATTCTTTCGACACGGACTCGACAGTACAAACAAGCGACTGGCATATGTTTCCAGTGCAGAACCATACTGCCGGACTGCTGCGGAAAGGAGAAGGCCACCACAGAAACGTGTCCGAGTCGACTGTAAACTCGACCGGCCCTTCGTCGCCGTTCATGCAGGGCAGCACCTATCCCTATATTGCCAACGCCGACCAGTCTCCTACCACGTCGTATTTTAGCGACAACGAGCAGACATACAACAACGTCGGCTACGCACCATCGAAGCTGTCCCACACACCTGCAGCTCATCTCGCCATGCAAAATATGGCTATCGACCAGCACAACTCTACCTACAACGAGGACATTCCGGACTTTGCACACTCATCACGGCATTCGGTGTCTAGCAAGGCTCCCGACTCGCCGTCGACGCCTCAGCCGAGGTCGAGTTCTGACCATGACAACGAGGACAGACCGGCTCTCTATAAGATGCCAACCAATGGTGAGGAAGTACCAGATTTGGACCTGTTTGAGCGATACTTATATATGAGCTCGCTTCCAGACTACAAGGCCAATGCCCCTCGCGTCGAGCTCAATCGCACAGAGTCTGCTGCTTTTGCCGACGAGCTCTTCAACCCTAACAACTCCGATTCTCTTCAACCACCACCGGTACATACCAGCAACAACAACATGCTGTCACCACACCGTAACCTGATTGATGAAAGGTTACGTACTGCCAACAGCATCCGATCACAGTCACCTGTTGGAGACATGTCTCGTGATCGATCACCTTTCAGACAGAACTCACCCTTTGCCGCACCAACCACTCAGAACTTTAAGGGACCCGGGCCATTCTTGGCCACCGCTGCAGACTCGAGACGTCAGCAGAGGGAAGAGGCAAGCGCTAGAGAATGGATGTCGCACCAGCCTAAGCTACGAAGAGAAGCTACCAAGACCATGTCGCCCAAGGATGCCCTCCTAGATTTCAACGACAGCGAGGGTTCTGACATGCCTTTGTTCGGTGAGACGCTACCTTCAGGCTACAATTTTGCCACCAGCATGGCTGCCCCTCCTACCAACGTTGCCGGCTTCCGCGCCTCGTCTTCTGATCAGTCTTCGGTCGGTTCTACCACTTTCAACTTCTTGCCACCTCAGCAGCCAATAATTCCCAGCAACCCTTATGCTTCGGCACATTACCGCTCTACTGACTTCAACGCTGAACCTACACCAGACTTCCCTGCTCACTTGACTACTATGGAGTCGTCCATGAGCGAGGGTCCTGGTGCCTCTTCTCAGGGAAGCATGACTGCTCCTTCTATTTCGAGGCCGCAGCATACCACTGCCGATACTGGCAGCTACACATGTTCTGCCGATGGCTGTTACCAGCGCTTCGACTCGGCAGTCAAGCTGCTGAAGCATGGACGTGAAGCTCATCCCGCTCGTCAGGCTCTGTCGTCGACTGGTACTGCCACCTCGTCACCTGAGGAAGACCGTCGCTCAAGTTCGCCCGCTGTCGCTCCTGGCACTCTCGGTAGTTCCATGACTGCTGCTGCTTTGGCCGAGCGTAACTCACAGCAAGGTCCTCACAAGTGTACACGTACCAACCCATCAACCGGCAAGCCGTGTAACAGCATCTTCAGCAGACCTTACGATCTTACTCGTCACGAAGATACTATCCACAACCGCCAGAAGCAAAAGGTGCGCTGTCAGTACTGTCGCGAGGAGAAGACCTTCTCGCGTGCAGACGCCCTCACCCGTCACATGAGGGTAGTCCATCCCGAGGTTGATTTCCACGGTAAGCGTGGAAGAAAGGGTGATCATTTCTAAATGATCAAGTCACCCAGTAATGTTTATGGTTTGCTCTTGCTTTAATGTTCACGACTGCGCGGCGTTGTTTCCTTGTCTCTGTACTTGTACCATAACGATGACGATACTGTTTCGGTGTTCTTTTTTTTCGGTTGGCCGATTACCCGCGAGGAGTCTGGAATGGCTACCTCAGTCTTGTAACCTATGTACTATTATATTATGAAATGCTTTGATGAAAAGCGATGTCTTCTGTTTCCGATCTTCCGAACTCCAAGGTGCACCTGTCGCACTCCATCCCGTCCGTGCTTCCTATATACTTTCAACTGCCATGACTTCAATGATGGTTACCGCATACGACCGTCGACCAGCATCTCAACAATGAAGTGTTTTTGGTGCATCACTTTTCATGGCGTTATGCTAGTAGTATCTCTCGATTTTTGAGAATGATGCTCAAAAACAATTGTGTCTTGATTTATGAAGTCATGAGGTGTGATATGTACGGTATCCGGTCTGCTTTTTGGAATCAAGTTTCTCAAATGGAGTTTTGCGATTATCAAGCCCTGAGAGATATGTATCGCGGATATAAGTTGACGAGTCAACTTAGATGACTCCTTTACAGTGTTGCTCCAAGTTCTAAGTAGCTACCATATCGTGGAGCTTAGATATCATCGTCGTCCGATACAGACAGGGTGGTACCCTCAGCCAGAAACATGGTCAATGCGTTCCCAGCCACCTTCTTTTCGACCAGACAGGTCTGAACCTCTGACTCCTTCCACCCACGTCATTCAGACGGTGAAACGCGTCAAGTTACGCGCCTGCCCAAGTCGATAGCCTCTACTGGTCTTGTAACGACGTACTCTTCGTTCATCGGGTCATTGATGCGTAGTATGTGTGGCCGTGTAGAGGGAATGAACTGTCGCCTGAGGTACGGCTATCGTTAGCCTGATGCCTTCACGCGTATTCGAATGGCAGGGCGGTGAGTACCTTGACAAGACCTTGACCTCTCCTGTATGTCTCGTTTCACCTTCCTACCCTCTCGACTGTGTTTCAGGCATCATCTCGTCGACAGGAGGCCTAATGTCGCGTCAAAGTGGGTCTTGGACAACTGCTGCCTGTTGCGATTCTGCTCAAATGCTGGTTTCTCACCAGGCGTGAGCAATTCAACAGTCTCCGTACCACCTATCTCACCCTCTGGATACTTCCTTTGTCCGCAGTATGAGTTTCTCGGACGAGTTTGATGATGAGTTCGACGGGATCAGTGATGAGTTCGGGGAGCTCAGTCCAGCCGAACGTCACGATACGATGGCAAGTGTCCTTTCACAATTTGGCGACACTATGCGCGACAACAACAAACGAATCTTTTCGAGAGTACTGGATATGATTGCTGAGACGGAAGGCGACGACAAGCTGCATCTGGACATGTTGGCGACACACCTGGAGACATTGAATCCGAGAGAGGTCGAGATCATGTCGTGGGACATGCCAGAGGTTACAAGCCTCAGCGAGTATAGAGCTCGGTCTACTCTTGGCGATGATGATGGACTGTGTGACCCAACGACAGAGGCGGATGGTGTCATTGCAAGATACCTGTCAGACTTGGAGACCGAAGTGCGCAAGCATGCATCTAGAGATTTGTTGGGTGATTTGGTGGAGGATCTCCAATTGCCAGCCGAATTTGTCGAGTTCATGGAGCATACCAGTGGAGTCACTTACCCAAACCTCGATAAGACGATGTTTGTTTGCACTTTCGCAACAGTGCAATACTGTCCGTGGGTACCAGCACATTACCGTGCGAAGGAACACACAAAGCCTTTGGACAAGCTTTGCGAGTTCGCCAGCTGTGAAGATTTCGAAGTCGCTGCTGGTTGGCAGGCAGGCAGCAACGACATGAACTCCTGGATACATTATCTCCTTTGCAAAGACTACGATGAGCCAGATGAGCCATGGCAGTGGAGAATCTTCACCATGAACACCAGCACTGCCGATGGCGATTGTTTCAACAGTCTGCGCGAATTCCTCACTTGGTACGCCAGCGCATATGATTGGGTGCATTGGAAATATGTTCAGATGAGTGTAGAATCTCTGCACCGGAGGTGCATGAAAGCGGCGGCGGCGGAGGCGGAGGAGGATCAGGAGTAAAACTCTGGAGAGGAATTCGGTTGAGCGTAATCGATGCAAACATCGCTCATTATCGCTATGCACTATTGTCCAGTGTCGATGAGATTTTCCGTAGAGGATCATTTAGGCCTGATCGGCAAGCGGCCTTCCTCAATTTGATCGAATTCACAGCCTCCGATTACCCCTCATTCCTACGGGAAGCTGCTCATTGTCCTCCATTCTCTCAAGCCTACCCAAGTCACTAACAATTACGATTCTCGTGCTTCTCACTGTTTATCAGAGCAAAGCAGCCAAGTTCAGATGCCGAGTCTCACTCTCTATGGATATTGTCGGTCGTCTTGCTCGGCTAGACTTCGCATAGCCCTCGACTTGAAGGCCATCGAATACAAGCCTATTTATGTCAACCTAGACAACGGCGAGAATCTCAAAGACGAATACAGTGCAAAGAATCCATCTCGTTCTGTTCCAACCCTGATGGTCGACGATTCATGGTGCATACCGCAGTCCGTGGCAGCCCTGGAATATCTCGAAGAAGCTTATCCGCAATTAACCTCTCTTCTCCCTGCGGACGCAAAATCGAGAGCAGATGTCCGCACTTTGACATACATCATTACCATCGACACTCAACCTCTTACCAACGACACACCCACCGAACGAGCCGAATCTTCTGGAGCCAAACCCGAAGAGTGGTTGAAGTTTTTCACCGAGAGGGGCCTCAAAGCTTTCGAGACTGTGGTCAGCAGAACGGCTGGACGTTATTGCTGCGGTGATGCAATCACTCTTGCTGATGTTTGTCTGGTGCCTGCTCTGTGGAATGCCGAGAAGAATGGAGTGGTCATCGAATCGTTCCCGACTATTTCTAGAGTTTATGCTGCTTTGAAGGACCATCCGTCTTTCAAGAAATCGCATTGGCGGAACCAACCAGATTGTCCGGAGGACCTGAGATGAGTGACTTAGCGAGCACTTTCCAACGAGATCTCCGTCGGCTCTGAGGATAAAGATATGCGCGTGGCCGCCAGTGAGAGACGCGACGCAATAGCCATATCATACTCTATAGTTTCTTGAGGGATAAAACGAGTGAAGCGAAGCATCCAAAGCCTTGACACACAATACGGATCGCGGAAACTGTTCCGTGGTGGTGACTGCACCGTTGCTTCCCCAGCTTCGCACCAAGCGGGGTGACGGCCCGCATCCGTGTTCACAACATCCTTGAACAGCGACACAAGCACAGGTCGATAAGCAGATAGTCAGCTACTCCCCTACTACTGTCGCACACAACAACATCAAGATCCAAAACTCATTACCGTCTCAGCATAACTCATCATCATCATCAGCCGACAAGATGCCCGGTTTAACAACAAGAGACTCCTTTGTCCTCAAATCACTTTTTGACCCAGAGGCGTCGACAGCATCCACAAAGCATGCATCCTCGCAGACATCACTGCCCGGAATGACAGAAGCTCAATTCTCTGTGCGCAGATCCACTGAGCTTCGCATCATCTCACAGCTGCAAAATGACACTCCGAATGCAGAGACTGTCCAAAGAGCAGTTCAAGATCTATCATCACTGATCGAGGAGTCGCCTGGCTACGCCTCGGCGTACATCAATCGCGCACAAGCAAGCCGCCTGCTTATACCCACAAGTGGCCTCTTCACATTCGACCATGCTCAAGCAAGCGGACAGCTGCTCAAAGACCTTCAGAAGGGCATCCAGCTCGCCGAACCCACCAACTCAAGCCAACAGCTCTCAACTCATCAAACAACCGTCCTTGCAGCTGCTTACACACACCGCGGCTTCCTGCTTCTCAAGATCGCCGACATCATCCGCAATGGCGAGCAAGTTCATGGTGTTGGTAACAAGCTTCAATCAGCTTCTGCAGAAAGCGTCGAGGAGCAAGCGAGCCAGGACTTTGCCGCTGGAGGTCAATATGGAAGCAAAGAAGCACGCGAGATGGCTGTGAGAACGAACCCCTACGCCAAGATGTGCGGTGCAATCGTCAAAGAGGCAATCAAGAAGGAGGTCGAGGAGTGGAAGGCAGATCAACTTTGTTGATCGAGGAGCTCTCTAAAGACAGAGCATGACTCCGGAATGATGGATAGCATGACAAGGCGACTACGAAAGATCACGATAGATGCTGTAAATTACACAAGGTCTCTCACGACGCACAGGGGCTTAGTAGAAGCTGTTGTCCAAGCAAATCATCAGTCCTGCAACTGTTCAAATCCACATGTCTCCCATGTGCTTGTAGTACTCTTGATCGTAACACTTCGCATGTTTCCAATACTCTCTATCTATAATAACAACGTCACTTGCGTCGTCGAGAGCGGAAGCTCACCGCGATCAAGAGTCAGGAAGCTTACGGGGTCCCCTCACCCCACTTCCTTCCAAAGCTCTCCGAAAGGCATCTGTAGTCCGAAAGAAGCTAACGGGCCGTCTTCCGCCTCAACATCTGAGCTCATGACCTTGGTTCGTTATCTGCATCAAAAAGGTCATCGAGTGATGGTTTGTTGATATATAGCTTACGCATTCACTTTTGAAACAGTCTGGAGTGATTGTCGTCGTCACACCAATTCATAACTTATTTTTCAACTACATTACACAGCTTCCATCAACCACACCATCAATCAACAACATCAATTCACAACATCATCAATCATGGCGCCCATCGCCTTATCACCCCCTCGCGAAGCATCTCCTCCTCCTACTACGCAGGAAGAGATGTCTTCGTATCAAGGCTATGACCACGTGCACTGGTACGTTGGCAATGCCAAACAAGCAGCCGCCTACTACATTGCACGCATGGGCTTCGAGAAGATCGCATACAGAGGTTTGGAGACCGGATCTAGAGGACTCGCCTCCTACGTCGTGCGCAACGGAGGCGTCACTTTCGTTTTGACCTCCCCCCTTCGTGGTTTGAGCATGTTGCATGATGTCCCTGAAGATGAGAGAGACTTGGTCAAGGAAGTTCACAAGCATCTCGAGACCCATGGAGACGCTGTCAAAGGTGTGTCATGACAGATATTTTGGTTTTTCATGTTTGCTGATAAGAAAATTAGACGTGGCATTCGAAGTCGACTGTGTTGAATCCATCTACAATGCCGCAGTCTCGGCAGGAGCAACCTCCATCAAGGCCCCTAACACTCTTCACGACGGCAAGCTCGGCTACGTGAAGACTGCCACTATCCAGACCTATGGAGAGACAACCCACACTCTTATCGAGCGCCAGAACTATCGCGGCGTCTTCTTCCCTGGCTTCCGTCTCGAGCTCAACGTCAAGGACCCCCTGAACCTGATCCTCCCACCCGTCACTCTTGAAGCCATCGACCACTGCGTTGGCAACCAGGACTGGAACGAAATGGAAGATGTTTGCGCCTACTACGAAAAAGCCCTCGGCTTCCACCGCTTCTGGTCTGTCGACGACAGAGAGATGTGCACCGAGTTCTCAGCCTTGAAGTCAGTCGTCATGGCTTCTCCCAACGAAGTCATCAAGATGCCCATCAACGAGCCTGCCGAGGGTAAGAAGCAGTCCCAAATCGAGGAGTACGTTGACTTCTACGGTGGCGCTGGTGTTCAGCACGTGGCTTTCAGAACTACCGACATCATCACTGCTATCAGAAACCTTAAGGCCAGAGGAATGGAGTTCATCAAGGTGCCTGAGACTTACTACGTGGCTATGAGAGAGAGACTGGCTGCTGCTGGTATGAAGCTCAACGAGGACTTTGATGTCCTCGCCAGCCTCGACATCTTGATTGATTTCGACGAAGGCGGTTATCTCCTGCAGTTGTTTACTAAAGTAAGTGGACTGGACGATCTGGACTTGGACGAGAGACTGACTTTGACTCACAGCATGTGCTGGACCGCCCTACTGTCTTCATCGAAATCATCCAGCGTAACAACTTTGACGGCTTTGGTGCTGGTAACTTCAAGTCGCTCTTCGAGGCCATCGAGAGAGAGCAGGAGTTGAGAGGCAACTTGATCTGAGATCAACTACTTCGACCAAAGAAACGATCAGCAGTATGAATGGCTCTAACGGAGGCTATGCAACGCGAAAACGATACCGAAGATTACAAAGAGAACATGGAGACAGTCGAGGTCGCTCGAACCATAGCGGGAAGTCTAGGTAGCTGAAATGGTAGCTTGTGCCCGCGAGACTCGAAAGAGAGTCGAAGTGCTGGAAGCCGCGAAGAGAGGCCAGAGATAAGAACGAAGAATGAAGACAACAAGCACAAAGAGAACCGGAAAGTCGGTCTAATTAGATGAAAGAAAGAATCAAAATGCACATCCTCATGAATCCAGCTCCTGATGCGCCTATAGACTTTCTGACTCAATCCTGACTATCGCAACGGTCTATCATCTGTTCGTATGTCCAAAGTGAACTCTGAACTGCCGATTGCCCACGTACTTCCTCATGATATTCATCCCGCAGCCTTTTCTCCGTTGCCTTGAGCCATTCCTGCCAACTGGGTGATTGTAAGTTCAGAGCGTAGGGAAGCTTGACTCCAAACCATGATCGGCTGCTGGCTGGGCCGCAGATGTGATCTAGCGATGATCAGTTAGCTCTTCTTTCCATGAACAAGGCTAGGTGAGTGATACAAGTCTTGAGAATGTAGTATATCTTGAGCACGTGATCAGGATGATCGTTGTGCAGAGTGTGGTTGCACATAAGGCAAACTTTGACTCCGCAGGTCTCGCAGCCAAACATGAGTCCCATCTTCTGTGAGTCAGCACTGATCCTGGAGAGATAAAGAGGAGAAGGATGGAGCTGCATACGTTGACCAGCATTGCACATAGAGAACACTTGATATGTCTGGTAAGTTCTGTGACTTCCAACGAGCTATACTCGATTTGCTCTTCCGAGGACAGATCAGTATTGGTACAGATCTCTTCGGATCGGCCAAGTGCTTGTGCTGTTGATTCATCGAGATTCCGAAGATCTTGGCCGTAGTGTATGTATATGTCGTACGGTGTCCAATCTCGAGGAGGTTGAAGAGTTGTGATCTTCTTCACTTCCGAGCCGCGTCCAAGAAGAACTCTCGCCATCTGAGCAAGACCCTCCCTACAAGTCCAGTGTAAGGCCGTCCATTCGTGGACCTCTTTCTCAATCAATGTGGAGTCAAGCTGCAGGAGAAATTTGAGCGATCCATCACCATCACTTCTGCATGCAGCATAATCGACTAGGTTCATCCCAGCCTTGGACTTAGCATACATATCAGCTCCTCGGCTGATAAGGTATTCCAAAATACGAGTAGCTTCAGTAGGTAAGACATAACGCGGTGGCTGAAACCCAACGTAGTGGCCGAGGATTGATCTTCCCACGCGATCGATAGCATCCAGATCGAAGTCGTGAGATTCGCACAGGAGTTCCACCATTTTGAGACTTACCGCCATCATCAGCGGAACATGACCTTCGGTATCTGATAGATCACAAACATTCGCTTTTGCCTTCAACAGTAGCTTTGTAAGCTCGAAATGATCGTTCTGTATCGCAAGACCCAGGGGTGATCTTTGCCCGCGATCTGCGTCGAGTCTGGCCCCTGCACGTAGAAGTACCTCGACAGAAGCTAGACAACCCTTTTCGCAAGCATAAGACAGAGGTGTCTGTTGACATATATCGAGCTCGTTCACATCGTGACCATTTGCGAGTAGTTTTTCCAACTCTTCAGGGCGAAACCAGACTGCGAGATGGAGGGCATGCTTCGGAATACTTAGCTCTATCCATTTGTTGTCTAGCCCTGGGATGAGGTAGAGATCTGACGTCCATAGAAGATAATTCCGCGAGAGTGTCTCATCGAAATCGCGCCCTTGTCTCGCCTCACCCAATGGCATTCGCATCAACCGAAGCTTTACCAGAGAGGCAAGCCTGCCAGTATCCGCACGAAGTAGTTGGTTGATGCTTGTCAACAGGTCGGTAGGAGAGTCGCAAGATCCGCTAATGGCAGATTTCGCATGTTTGTCGAAGAACTTTGTTGGATAGCTTAGCTGCATATATGAAGCCCAAACATCTGAATGCGCCCAATCGTCAGGTAGTGTGAGCAGAAGCCAATTTATACAACGACATGCTAAGATACTTTCAGACTCTCGGCTGTCCTTGAGAGAGTTCCAGAAATCACCTTCGAGCTCATCCACAGGTAGATGTTGGAGATATTCCAGGAAAGAGAAATGGATTGGTGTGATGAGTTCGTCGTTCAACCGGAGCTTGGATAGCTGCACCAGATTTCGACACTCCTCTACAATGTACTCGCCCGGCGGCCGCCGGGACATTAGCTCCTGTACTGTACTGGGTGACTTCAAGAGTGCGATCGCGACTCTCAGGACCTCCATCGTGAGTGGCTGTTTCGCGTAAATCATCCAGCGAAAGCATTCCAACGAGAAATTTCGAACACGTTTGTCTCCACCAGCAATCTCATCGAAAATACGGGTATACATTGCAGCAAGACCCTGAGGTAGACAATCAAGCGCCTGTCTGAGCTCCTGATCGTCTTCTTCTCTGCTAGTCCTGCAGAGTTGTTGCAGCTGGAGATTGACCCACAGGAACCTTGTATGTTTTAGTGAGACGAGGCGATAGATCTTGAGGCAGACTTACATGCCATCCGATTTCTCCACCAATCTTCGAATGATTTCTGCAAACAATGTATCATCTCGTACACGAAGCTTTGACTCTGTCCTGAGTCTCGAGGCCTCATGTTGAACAAAACTCTGAATGTCTGGAGTTATCTTCCCGGTTTCTAGCTCGATAGCAGGTGTGCTCAGGTGTTTGAAACAAGCATTGATATCTGACTCTTTGCGACTACTCACGAAGATCTTGATGTTGGAGTCAGAGTTGCTTGATGCTTCAACGATGAAATCCAAGACCGGCGATCGTTTCTCTTCCGGACACTCGTCGAGTCCATCAATAACGATGAAAATACGTTCGTAAGGCCTGGCGATGTCAATGAAAAGGTCAGTATCCAATACATCAGATGGCTCTATTGCCTCCTGCTTGGCTTTGATCAGTTGTCCTGGAATTGTACCACGCTGGTGACACAGTTGCTTCAGAAACACTCCAATCAGTAGCCCTAGGTCTTGAAAGGTCTGATCTGTGAAGCTGAAATAAGCGAAGCATAGGCCGGTATGCTCCCCGACATGGTTGTTCTGGATGTGGTCGACGACATGCGATCTTTGCAAAATCGTATCAGCTTATGACGATACAAATCGGAGTATGATTCTTACGCTAGAACAGACTTTCCCGCTCCGGCTAGCATGTGATCAGCAGACTGCATGAGATTAGACAAAGACACTTACGCTTGCCATAGCACCACAACAGCTGGGACGATTTCGCTTCCACCCATTGCGAGAACTCCCCGGTCTGCAACAACCAGTCACCTGTGCCTTGATGTTTGCTTTTGAAGGTATGATTCTGCTTTTGTCGAAAGGAGTGTGGTGACAGCCATCGTAGAACACTTTCCCTTTCCTGAACTGCACCAAGTCAGTTTGCAGCAATAAGGTAATCACGCGGGAACGCTTACGCTCTTCTTGCTGCTTGTTCTCGACATGTTTTCGCTCTTCTCGTTGTTTTCTTTCGCCTTCTGCAGACAACAATTCCGCTTGGGCTGCTTCCAAAAGAACACGACGATGGTGATTCATTCTGCTGTCGATTTCACCAAACTCTGTCTCGAACGGCGTCCATTGCGAGTTCAGGAACATGCTAAAAGTGGCGTGTACCTTCGAACGGCCAGCTCTATCTATGAACAAGGCTGAAGATGCTCTATAGAAATCCAGAACGTCCCCATAGACATTGACAAGAGCATCTCTAACGGTCGACAGCTCGAGGCGCTCGGCATACCGCTCCAGCGGAGCGATAATATCGCTGAGCTGATCAAACATGTCTGCAAGCTTGCCAAAGAACTTTGTGAACCCCATAGCGATATCGACTATCAGTTTTACGCCACCGACAGCAATGGATGAGACATCAGGGTTTGCCTGAATGGCGATGGCTACTCCTCCTAGCAAACGATCCAGGACGCTCAAGAACTTGGAGATCTTCTCTGCATGAGGACGAAATGACGAAGTCGATGTATGCTGGGTATCCAATGCTCTGACCCGGCCCAAAAGACTTTCTGGGGAGATGGCGGTGTTTGCTTGACGGAAAGCTTGTCTCTCCGCTTCCGGCAGTTTGTCGATATGCTTTTGTAAAGCTGCGAGGAAAGCAGCATTGGTCGAGGAGCTAGTTGATGTAACTCGAAAAGATGATGTTGCACTACTGGGTGTTAATGATGTCGGTATTAGGACTGAGCTGGTAGCAGAGGGCGAAGGAACTGGATCAGCTGTAGGATTGAGTGTCGAGGCCACAGAATTGACTTGTGTTGATGTCTGTAAAGAGCTCGACGATGCTGAAGCTACCGGATTGGATTGTTGTGAGATCTGGAGAGAACCTGACGTCCTGGTGGCAGCTTCGGATGATGGTTGAGCAGGATGTGAGGATGAGTCATGGGCCACTGGATTCCTTGGTGACACAGGTCGCGATCCTCTGGGCAATATGCTCTTCAGCCTGTCCCTGAACCTAGGACGCAGAGGTATTGCGAAAGTCATGTCTTCTCATACAGTGAATAATCAGCTTTGAGATAGACCATCCGACAGTAAGTGGAACACCAACGTTTATAGGCGTCCACCTTGTCGAGCGTCAACACATGCATGGTGCTAACTTCCAAGCTAACATTGTGGTGTGTTGAATGACGACTCCAGCCTGAAGATACCGCATGGCGCAGCGGAAAGATCTGCCACGCGACGATGGATTTGTTGTCGCTGTGCGGATATACAACGAATCAGCGGATCCAAAAGTCCAAGAAAGAGTGCAGTCTAGGCATCCAACAGCGATCGACATGAAGGCAGCGTAACGCTTGCCAATGAGACACTACAGAGTATCATCTCTCTAGGCGTCAACATACGCGTGATTTGGCAAGGCTCGCTGGTGTCCAATCGCTACTTTCCAGGCGCCTAAACATCGTGTGGCGCAGTCGCAAGCGACGTCTTTGTGTGGGTACGAATGACATCAAATCGCTGCTCAGATGCATACACAAAGCTGCATCAAGCATGCAGAAGGTCTTCTCGAGGGCTTGGATACCCTGTTGTCGTCAGTCCAGGGTAACTGTTGGTATGGCTGAGCATCTTGATGAAACAGATAAATAAAACGACCCAGAAGCGCGGGTCACTTTAGGCAGTCAACAGAGAGTCGAACAACGCGTATGTGCCTTCATCAAAGACCTGTAATGAAAACAGTCGAGCTGTTTGAGGCAAGTGCGAGTCGGGCGTGGTCGACAGCGACGAATGCGACTACCGCACACTGGTTGTTTTACTCGAGCGTTACTTGGAATGAGTTGTTGGAAGGTACATTGATCAGAGTTAGATGACTTTTTATCCAGATCTTACACAATACAGCACCTTCGCTGGGCTTTTTAGTGTGTTCGAATGCAGAATCTTTTGCCAATATCCATCATTCAGACATTCGAACATCTGTGACATCGTTGTGTTGCTCAGATGCGTCTTTCAATCGTTCGTATGCTTGCTCGACAGCATTTGCAAGATCATCTCGCCCACAACTGAGTTCTTCCAACACAGGCGCATGCTGATGAATCAAGCGTGCAAGACCCATAGCATATTCTTCAGTCTGCTCGTCACTATCCTCATATAAGCTTCTGGGCATCAAGTAAGGTTGGATTCAACATACCTCATGGGAAATGGCCATGGCTTCAGCTGCCCGAGTT
Organism: Aureobasidium sp. EXF-12298; assembly: GCA_024195555.1. Taxonomy (NCBI): domain Eukaryota; kingdom Fungi; phylum Ascomycota; class Dothideomycetes; order Dothideales; family Saccotheciaceae; genus Aureobasidium; species Aureobasidium sp. EXF-12298. The sequence continues at coordinate 43,388 of SWBJ01000353.1, forward strand.
CGAGTTCGAGCAATGTGGGAAACAAAGGTTGAGATGATACCCTCCAAGCGCCAATATCATGTATACCATCCATACACAGCGTGATCAGCTTTGGACAGCTCTTTCCAATTAACCGTGTCTCTGAAATCCAATGGCTATCCATTGAGCGAACGCCAAATGACAGCTTCTCCAGATTAGGATAACTTGAAATCCAAGACTCGAAATAGTCATCAGTCCACGCTTCAGCAATCAGCAGCGGTCCAGTTTCTTGGTACGGGTCTGATAGAGGTCCATAGATTTCGAGCTCCTTCATACGCGTCAGGCCCGAGATCGATTGTAGCTCTTGTATGGTGAGGCGCTTGGTGATAGAGAAGGATATGTCAAGTGTCTCCAAACAGGAAAACGATCCGATGGTTCCAAACACATCGTGTTCAGAATCAGCTAGGACCAACTCAAGGTCAACCAGAAATTCAGCTGCCAGAAGAATGGGCCTCACTGCTCTTGATTCGATGCTGAGAGACAAGTTGCGTGCGCTGCGAAAAGGGCGCAGGCGCGGGTTGCTCTGCATAACGGCCTCTATCGAGGGGTATGAGATGAGGTTTTGAGGAGCGCGAAGACATTCGAGCTGTTTTCGAGACCCCAATGTCTCCAGCACGCCTGTTGAAAAGCTCGATCCATCTTGAGAGCTTAACGTGAGCTCCCGCAGATATCTGCATTTCCGTAGGAACTTGAGGAAGTGCTCGTCTTTGTGATGTCCAGCCATATAGTCGAGGTGTACGTCTCGAAGCTTGGGACAGCAGAAAGCAATCAGATCAAGCAGAGAGCTGGGGAAATGAGAACATCCCAACATGGTGAAAGAGGTGATGCTCGAGCTCATGTATGGCCGGAGGTCGAGCTTCACCCAAGGCGGACATGAATTTATTTCCAGTCTTTTTAACTGCGGGAAGCTTAGATTCGCAAAAGCTGCAGGACATTCGACGTGGTCTTGACGGTAGAGATAGAGCCCAATGCTCTGAACTTTGTTGGCATACGACTGTCGGCGTTGGGGATGTATCTTGGCTAGTGCAGGTGTGAAAGGCTCACGCCAAAGCAAATTTGTACCTCGAGTGGCCCATTCTCGGTCGACTAGGATCGCAGGCAAAAGGAGTTGAGCATAGCAGCGCCATGCTTCGTCGTATTGAAGGGTTGAGACCGCATGTCGAGCAGCTTCCGCAAAGAGTTCTAATACGGTCAATTGAATCTCTGGTGGCAGACGTGGACATCTCCCGGCAGACATGATTGTATTGGATTTGTTCGCTGGTCTTTAGTCGAAGGCAGCTCATGACTTTTATTATTTCCTGGATCGAGCGAGGCATCAGAGCAACCCCAGTTCACCAGCTTGAAGGGATTGAGCGGTCGAACACGAGTGGCTCATAGCGAGTCTCTGTCGACAGGAATATAGTCGCGTGTGCCGCGACGCCCGCACGGAAACGGCGAACCTGATGTCTAGCCAATATTGGTATAGCTGACGGCAGTTAGAAGTGATAACTCATATGTAATACCGGTATGCAAATGTCGAGGCTGTCGTGCATATGGTGGCTCGACTGCAGATGGGTTGTGGAGGGTACATGGCAATGAGGCCCGTAAAGACGCGAAAGGAGCGCTTCGTCGACCAATCATTACCCAATGCTACCCACTACCATGTGTGCTAGATGCTCGACACACTCACCGTGCGGTACGTACCAACGCAAGGCTGTGCTTTGATTAATAGCGAAGCAACAACAAGATCTTCGGCCGGCATTGTTGCCTCCATGGCATCAGAGCGCTTGTATAAGCCATACTCGACCCCTTCTGATACTCGAGGTATCAGGCCACAATTTCCGTGTGATTGTTAGCATGGCTTGCAGGATCTGCCAACAGCAGCAGGCCGCTGCACTGTACTATATCATGTAGATCATGGTAGCACTTACTCTTTGTCTATAAAGGCTGTGACTGTATTCGAAAAAGGCAGTTGGTCAGGATCGGCGACTTCGGTGTTGAGCTCAAGCTACCTAGATGTGCTGGAGACGCGACTCGCGAGATGCATTGAGCTCAACGGCGATATTGGTTCAGGCAGGGGCCAAAGTCCCGACAGACTGTACAAGTAGGCTGGCGATCCCCCATGAGCAAATCCGGCAATCCGTATCAAGCAATATGCGGAACGGAAGGACATGTTCCCGCGAATCGTCGATGCGACGAACTTCGCCGCGACAGAAACGGCAGGCTTTGACAACCATTGTTGTATTCAAGGAGGGTGAGGGACCTGAGAGACGAAAAGGAAGTCTTTGCAATGCTTGCAAAGAGCGTAGATAAGAAAACCAAGATAAGTATGGAACAGAAAAGGAGTCTTGTGCTTGGCAACGCATTGTCAACAAGAGAGTTGGACCGAAGGGAACAATCTGATGGCAACGCATCAGAAAGGTGATGGCATCTTACTAGTGTCGCTACATATGGTTCCTAACGAAGTCGTCGCGTCCCGGCCATCTTCACAACGTGGATCTTCCACAAAAGTTCCTGCTTCACGACCATCATTGCCCTTACCGTCAACCGCTTATCCTATATTCAGCCCCTCACCCTCAAACCATTCGGTCCATCCGCTCAAAGCAATTAGAAAGATGGCTCCATCTCAGCCGCGTGTGTATGCACTGCCTGAATTCACGTTATAGTGTTTGGTATATAGTATTCCCATGCATGACAACCGAACACCGGGCCATCGGCCATTGGAAGCTCCCTCTCTCTGACTGACACTTATGCCTGTCACGTCTCGCACTCGCACTTCACCCCGTTCGAGTAAGGTGGCCTGACAAGATGATTTTACTGGATCATCTACGCACCAGACTACTTGTCTGACACTAGTGATGGCCTCTGACTGAATATCTCCAAGACGGGTCGTCCTTCTACATCTCCTCCCTATCTGTACAGCAGGCCGTGCAAAAACCGATCATCCGCTGCTGATCCAATTTATGTCAGCATCGCTTCTGCATCAAAGGGAAGTCATCTATCACGGCTACCTCCAGTACAGAGGATATCTCTCTGATGCAGGACCAATCGTACCCTCGACTGATCTTTGAATAAGATGCCTAAGACCCAGTCTGCTCTGGTGGGTCATAAGGCCAAATCGCACGCCAATCCTCCTCCGTCATATCCGACTCTGGCTGCTTGGTCTGTTCGATAATACCATCAAAGATCTCCTTATGAAGCTCTTGTGTAGCATCCCATTGCTCAGCCGGTATCCAGCTATCATTGTCAGCCTGCAACTTTGCACTCAAACCCTGACGAAACCTCTGGTAGTCCTCAAACCAAGCCCATCTCTCTTTGTGAGCAACCAAGTCGTCGCTTGTAGGAGGAGTATAACGACAAGAACCAGGCAGTCCCAAAGCTTGCCATCGGTCTGCTAAATCGATCAAATCAGAAGTCAAAAGAGGTGTTCCATCTCTCCAAGTTCGATGACAAGTCTTGAAAAGTTTGAAAAGGTCGGGAACTGTCTCCATCAACGAATCAATTCTGGGTACGAGATGCAGACATGCATTCAGCGCCGCATCCCAGATCTGTGGCGGCGTCATCTCGCGATGTTGTTGTGTCTCTTCTATGTGCGCCAGGTAATCGGCAGAGAGAGCAAAGTCTAAGATTGGCAATGGACACATGCATGCTGGCTCAATGCTTGCAGATTGCCAGTCTATGATTGAGGTGATTTTTGTTGGATCATCGGGGTCGACGAAGATGTTGGACATGTGAAGGTCTGGATGAACAAGAATTGGGGCTACGTTGTCGCGTATGCGTGCATCTTGCGAGATGTCATGTAGGACGTCTCGAGTTGAGAGTAGCAGTTTCCGGTGTTCGAGCACAGTACCTTGATGTCTTCGTCTGGCGCGACGGTCGTATCCATCAGATGGTGGGATTCTCGATAGTCCGGCATTGATAAGGCCGTCCACGAAAGAAGGAAGATCTTTCCCTGCCAACTGTCAGAAATGGGTTACCATCATCCATATGGCATAACTTACACGGCCCACGATCAGGAGCCCCACTCCCATACCACCTACTTTCCCCAACAGCACAATCCCAATACGTCTTCGAACAACTACTTCCAATACAAAACTCCCCATCAACCACTACCTTCCCCTCCTCCCTCACCGCTGAATCTCTCGAATATAAACTTCCAAACGCAGAAAACTCCAATCTCGTCATCTCCGCAATCTTCTCAGTGATATTACGTATGCAACTGATCTGTACTGTACTATCCAACTCAAACCAAAGTTGTCTTAATTCAATCCCCTCAGCATGAGACATAATGATATATTCACTTCCCACAGAATTTTCCGCGTCGTCATTCCAAGTAAAAATTTTCGGTATCGGAATATTCGTATTGCGTCTTACTATAACCATCAAGCATCAGCTTTTCCATCTCCCAAACTAGTTACGCGACTTGAACATACTAAACTCCATAGTAGCCACCTCCGAATTCGTAGTCAAGCGTTCTGGTCCAGCTACAAAGGTTGGCAGTTTCGCAACCAGTTTTCTGCCATTGTCGAGGGAGAAGATCAAGATACGGGCATTGCTGCCGTCCTTTATTTCTGTGGAGGTGACGATTTTGGCTCCTGGACTGCTTGAGATGACCACGGTGCAGAGTTCTTTGTAGTTGAAGGAAAGGTGTCGGGCTTCTCGTTGTAGGGTATCGTTGATGAGCCATCGGCCGCGAGTGTAGTTGTGAAGCTCAGGTACTGGATGAGCTTCATGCTCAGGTTTGGCAGAGTAAGTACGTCGCAAAGAGAGATTTGTTAAAAGTCGAAAACAAATCGTGTGGTTGGTGAGTACAGAGAGGGAAGAGCGACTGAGCCGGCATGGATGCATCTGGTCACTGGGCACCGAGTGTACGGTGCGCTTCAAATCCAGCAGACTAGATGGCGACTGGTATTAGATTATAGCAGTGTTGTTGGTGTTGGCAGGATCGACCTTACTGTCAAAACAAGAACGGAACGGCTGTGCATACCTCGGCGCTTACAGACCGAGGAGTTGGTGGCACAGACAAACGAGATGCGAGCTTCAATCCTCCGTGCTGCTAATTCAGAAACACAGACATGATGAGTATGTTGCATTGTTGATGGGGAGAGACTTCGAGTATGATACATGGATGGGATTCTAACGGCTTCTGTCTACGAATAACCGCGGTGCAATGCTACTTCTGATGCTAATGGTACAATGGATAGGAAAAAAACGACCTCTTCTCACAGGTCTTTGAGGGACACGGAATGCAAATGTCTCCCATCACTTCGAACGTCTGGACGCAGCATGCCATCTTTCCTCCCCAGTGGCCATGATTCCAGACTCTTGAAATGCCAGTAACCGCGTTTCATGCATATCTTGTTGTTTTCAGACTTTTAGAAGACCCAAGGTCCAGCAAAAGTCTTTTCGTGTCTTTGTCGTGCGAAGAACAGCTCTTCAGTGGGTCAGACCAATGACCTTTCTGTTTCTCTTAACCAGACGGCGCAGGCCAGCCTCCTTATCGTCGGCGAAACGTCTGGCTTCGGTGAGTCTGCGCTCCAAGTCCTCGACGCTGACGATGTGGTTCTTGTCTCTCTGCTGCTCCTCCTTGACAATCTTCTCGTTGGGAGGGCTGAGAGGGACAGGGGGCATGATGAACTCGTTAACATACTTGCCAGCGGTGTCGACCAGGAAGCTTCCCTTCTTGCTACCTTCCTCCACGGCCTTTTCCATTGCGTTAGCGCTGCGGTGACGGTTGCCATTGGATGCACCCTCGAACTCGCGACGCAAAACGTTGATGTCCACAGCGGGGAAGTCGACATCAGTGGGAGTGTTGCTGTGCTGGATGGGGTGGAACTTCAGGTTCTCTGGAAGTTGGCGGTTCATGGCTTCCATTGCCAGGAAACGTTCCTCGAGCTGAGGCTCCATGTGGCGGATGATGGTACCACTGGGAGAGATGACGAGACGCTCCCAAAGACGTTGCTGCTCGTCGGTCATGGGACGCCAGGCGTTTCCTGAGAGCAAGACATCGATGTCCTCCTTCTGAAGTTCAGGCTGGTGGGGTGGAATTGCGTTGTCGGCGGTCAGGTCGGCGGAGGTTGGTGGCTGAGTAGGCTTGTAGTGGGTGACGGTCTGGGCGAAAGGGCGAAAGAAAGCGTCGAAAGCGCCGGCTAGAGAGCCATGTTCGCTGCGCAGTTCTGCAATGAGAGAGGCAGGAGTCAGCGCTGCTGGTGGTGGCGGTGTAGGGGCTTTGACCGGAGTGACAGGAGCAGGTGGAGGAGGGGGTGGAGTCTCGACCTTGACGGGCGTGGCGGGCTTCTCTACCTTTGGTGGTTCCTCGGGCTTGGCCTTCATCTTGGGAGAGGCGGGACGCGAGGGAACAGGAGTGACTGCGGTAGGCGTGGCTGCAGCAGGTGTAGCTGGCTTAGCGCTCTTGGACTTCTTCTTGCGACTGGTGATCGCCTCCTGGATAGGCTCCACGACGGTTTGAACGTCCTTGGTCAAGATCTCCTCAGTCATCTGGCGGGCCTTTTCTTGACGCATCTTCTTCTGTTGACTCTTGGTGTTTTGGCGGACGTATGCGGATCCGACTCTGCTCGAGCTTGGTGGAGGAGGCGTGTTTGCGCGAGAGAGTGAAGTCGATGTGACAGAAACGTCGTCAGAGATGTGCTCACTGCCAGGAGTGCCGGGAATTTGAATCGAAGCGATACTGGGCTGTCTCGATGGCATGCGAGATGCTGCGGCGGGAAGTGTGCGAATCGCAGGAGCGACAATGGGTGCGGGTGGAGGCAGAGCTGTTGTGAGACGCAGAGTGCGCGGTGCCGTGACCTTTCTGGCCGAGTCTGATGCGATGCTTGGGCTTTGCGGGCGCGACGTAGTGATGGTGTTCCACGTGCGAGGAATATTCTCAGCCTTCACTGGCGTCGATGTAAGTGAAGTGGGCACTTCACCACCCTTGAGCACTGCAGCTGTGATGTCAATCTTTCCAGGATGCTTCTTCTTACTAACGGTCTCACCAGCAGCAGACTTGGCCGCCGCAGCAGCTTCGGCCGGTGTCAGATCCTTCACAAGGTCAACCGTTCTGAACGCAGCCTGAGTCTTTTCTTCCTTAGAAGCGCCTGGCGGAGATGGCTGTGCCTCTGGAATCTTGGCCTGAGATGCTGCCGCCTTTTCGAGCTTTTCGGCGGCATTCTTCTGAGCCTGGGCTTCAGCTGCAGCTTGTGCAGCGGCAGCGGCTTTCTCAGCCTTCTCGAGTCTTTCAGCTTCCTTCTTAGCGAGCTTGTCGGCTCTCTTGGCTTTCTTTGCCTCTGCCTTTTCTGCTTTGATTTCTGCCTTTGATGGAGTCTCGACCTCAGCGCCTGGAGCGGTGTCGTTGCTCTCAGCATATTCGACGTTGGCAAGATGAGATTCTGATCTTCCACGTCTTGTAGGGGTGGCGAAATGATCGATGATGTTAGCGAAAGGTCTGGTCTCATGTCTCAGAGGCGTGGGGGCTCGCGAAGGTGTTCCGGACAGAACTGGGACAGCAGGCAGGATTTGGGAGTTTCCACGTCTGAGACTTGCTCTCGAACTAGATCTCGAGGTTGGAAGGGAAGCAGCAGAATCGTCCTTTAGAGGGGCAATAACTGGAGCCGAGAAACCTGGAGGAATTGATGGTGTCGAACGTCTAGGGACGTCATCTTCATCGTCAAGGTCAAGAGGTGGCAATGACTGACCAAGACCTTCCAGACCTGGAGGTACTGGTGGCGTTGATCGTCCGGGCTCGTCGAAGAGATCTGATGAAAGATGAGCTGCACCACCAAGAGAGGAAATGTCGGAAATATCTATACCTCCAGTCAGCGCTGTTCTAAATGTTTTGTTTTGTATACGTCGAGTAGCGACTGGTTTCGGCAGATGGTAGACGACCGCTGAGGAGAAAAAAGCTAGTATACATGATGTGATTCACACAGAGACGCCAGTGGAGATATGGAAATAGGTGCAAGACGGCAGACACTGACTTTGTTAATCTACCAATCTGCGGCTTCGAAAGGTAAGAAGATACGTACAAGAATGTGGCTAACGTTGCAAAGACGTAAGAGGCATAAGGAAATGAGGAAACTCCTGCCGTTCATATAGCCACAGCGGCAAATGCATCGATGACAACTCCGAAGCTGACGAGAAGAGCCAACCGGACATGATATAAAACCCGAAACGCCAGTGGCTGGGGACTCTGAAAGTCTCTTTTTGGGAAGGCCAATGCTGTGCTTGCTTTCCACCCTAAATCAAGACGCCGGTAGCAAAGTCATGGGGGGATAGATGGACATGACGGAAAAGGAAGAGAAAAGACAAGAACGAAAGAAAAGCAAAACAAGAACAAGAACAAGAACAAGAACTCAAACAAAATCAAAGGGGGATGCGGTCGTCTACCATCTGCGGAAAGCACCAGCGTCGGCGCTGCCGTACACATTGTGCAACCCACCTTGTCCCTGACCAGTGAATAGCCCCTGG